>CAUJBT010000221.1:0-85346 GCA_963082735.1 Pocota personata | reverse complement strand
AATAATAAATAATAAATAATAAATAATAAATAATAAATAATAAATAATAAATAATAAATAATAAATAATAAATAATAAATAAATAATAAATAATAAATAATAAATAATAAATAATAAATAATAAATAATAAATAATAAATAATAAATAATAAATAATAAATAATAAATAATAAATAATAAATAATAAATAATAAATAATAAATAATAAATAATAAATAATAAATAATAAATAATAAATAATAAATAATAAATAATAAATAATAAATAATAAATAATAAATAATAAATAATAAATAATAAATAATAAATAATAAATAATAAATAATAAATAATAAATAATAAATAATAAATAATAAATAATAAATAATAAATAATAAATAATAAATAATAAATAATAAATAATAAATAATAAATAATAAATAATAAATAATAAATAATAAATAATAAATAATAAATAATAAATAATAAATAATAAATAATAAATAATAAATAATAAATAATAAATAATAAATAATAAATAATAAATAATAAATAATAAATAATAAATAATAAATAATAAATAATAAATAATAAATAATAAATAATAAATAATAAATAATAAATAATAAATAATAAATAATAAATAATAAATAATAAATAATAAATAATAAATAATAAATAATAATAATAAATAATAAATAATAAATAATAAATAATAAATAATAAATAATAAATAATAAATAATAAATAATAAATAATAAATAATAATAATAAATAATAAATAATAAATAATAAATAATAAATAATAAATAATAAATAATAAATAATAAATAATAAATAATAAATAATAAATAATAAATAATAAATAATAAATAATAAATAATAAATAATAAATAATAAATAATAAATAATAAATAATAAATAATAAATAATAAATAATAAATAATAAATAATAAATAATAAATAATAAATAATAAATAATAAATAATAAATAATAAATAATAAATAATAAATAATAAATAATAAATAATAAATAATAAATAATAAATAATAAATAATAAATAATAAATAATAAATAATAAATAATAAATAATAAATAATAAATAATAAATAATAAATAATAATAATAAATAATAAATAATAAATAATAAATAATAAATAATAAATAATAAATAATAAATAATAAATAATAAATAATAAATAATAAATAATAAATAATAAATAATAAATAATAAATAATAAATAATAAATAATAAATAATAAATAATAAATAATAAATAATAAATAATAAATAATAAATAATAAATAATAAATAATAAATAATAAATAATAAATAATAAATAATAAATAATAAATAATAAATAATAAATAATAAATAATAAATAATAAATAATAAATAATAAATAATAAATAATAAATAATAAATAATAAATAATAAATAATAAATAATAAATAATAAATAATAAATAATAAATAATAAATAATAAATAATAAATAATAAATAATAAATAATAAATAATAAATAATAAATAATAAATAATAAATAATAAATAATAAATAATAAATAATAAATAATAAATAATAAATAATAAATAATAAATAATAAATAATAAATAATAAATAATAAATAATAAATAATAAATAATAAATAATAAATAATAAATAATAAATAATAAATAATAAATAATAAATAATAAATAATAAATAATAAATAATAAATAATAAATAATAAATAATAAATAATAAATAATAAATAATAAATAATAAATAATAAATAATAAATAATAAATAATAAATAATAAATAATAAATAATAAATAATAAATAATAAATAATAAATAATAAATAATAAATAATAAATAATAAATAATAAATAATAAATAATAAATAATAAATAATAAATAATAAATAATAAATAATAAATAATAAATAATAAATAATAAATAATAAATAATAAATAATAAATAATAAATAATAAATAATAAATAATAAATAATAAATAATAATAATAAATAATAAATAATAAATAATAAATAATAAATAATAAATAATAAATAATAAATAATAAATAATAAATAAATAATAATAATAAATAATAAATAATAAATAATAAATAATAAATAATAAATAATAAATAATAAATAATAAATAATAAATAATAAATAATAAATAATAAATAATAAATAATAAATAATAAATAATAAATAATAAATAATAAATAATAAATAATAAATAATAAATAATAAATAATAAATAATAAATAATAAATAATAAATAATAAATAATAAATAATAAATAATAAATAATAAATAATAAATAATAAATAATAAATAATAAATAATAAATAATAAATAATAAATAATAAATAATAAATAATAAATAATAAATAATAAATAATAAATAATAAATAATAAATAATAAATAATAAATAATAAATAATAAATAATAAATAATAAATAATAAATAATAAATAATAAATAATAAATAATAAATAATAAATAATAAATAATAAATAATAAATAATAAATAATAAATAATAAATAATAAATAATAAATAATAAATAATAAATAATAAATAATAAATAATAAATAATAAATAATAAATAATAAATAATAAATAATAAATAATAAATAATAAATAATAAATAATAAATAATAAATAATAAATAATAAATAATAAATAATAAATAATAAATAATAAATAATAAATAATAAATAATAAATAATAAATAATAAATAATAAATAATAAATAATAAATAATAAATAATAAATAATAAATAATAAATAATAAATAATAAATAATAAATAATAAATAATAAATAATAAATAATAAATAATAAATAATAAATAATAAATAATAAATAATAAATAATAAATAATAAATAATAAATAATAAATAATAAATAATAAATAATAAATAATAAATAATAAATAATAAATAATAAATAATAAATAATAAATAATAAATAATAAATAATAAATAATAAATAATAAATAATAAATAATAAATAATAAATAATAAATAATAAATAATAAATAATAAATAATAAATAATAAATAATAAATAATAAATAATAAATAATAAATAATAAATAATAAATAATAAATAATAAATAATAAATAATAAATAATAAATAATAAATAATAAATAATAAATAATAAATAATAAATAATAAATAATAAATAATAAATAATAAATAATAAATAATAAATAATAAATAATAAATAATAAATAATAAATAATAAATAATAAATAATAAATAATAAATAATAAATAATAAATAATAAATAATAAATAATAAATAATAAATAATAAATAATAAATAATAAATAATAAATAATAAATAATAAATAATAAATAATAAATAATAAATAATAAATAATAAATAATAAATAATAAATAATAAATAATAAATAATAAATAATAAATAATAAATAATAAATAATAAATAATAAATAATAAATAATAAATAATAAATAATAAATAATAAATAATAAATAATAAATAATAAATAATAAATAATAAATAATAAATAATAAATAATAAATAATAAATAATAAATAATAAATAATAAATAATAAATAATAAATAATAAATAATAAATAATAAATAATAAATAATAAATAATAAATAATAAATAATAAATAATAAATAATAAATAATAAATAATAAATAATAAATAATAAATAATAAATAATAAATAATAAATAATAAATAATAAATAATAAATAATAAATAATAAATAATAAATAATAAATAATAAATAATAAATAATAAATAATAAATAATAAATAATAAATAATAAATAATAAATAATAAATAATAAATAATAAATAATAAATAATAAATAATAAATAATAAATAATAAATAATAAATAATAAATAATAAATAATAAATAATAAATAATAAATAATAAATAATAAATAATAAATAATAAATAATAAATAATAAATAATAAATAATAAATAATAAATAATAAATAATAAATAATAAATATAAATAATAAATAATAAATAATAAATAATAAATAATAAATAATAAATAATAAATAATAAATAATAAATAATAAATAATAAATAATAAATAATAAATAATAAATAATAAATAATAAATAATAAATAATAAATAATAATAATAAATAATAAATAATAAATAATAAATAATAAATAATAAATAATAAATAATAAATAATAAATAAGAAATAATAAATAATAAATAATAAATAATAAATAATAAATAATAAATAATAAATAATAAATAATAAATAATAAATAATAAATAATAAATAATAAATAATAAATAATAAATAATAAATAATAAATACTAAATAATAAATAATAAATAATAAATAATAAATAATAAATAATAAATAATAAATAATAAATAATAAATAATAAATAATAAATAATAAATAATAAATAATAAATAATAAATAATAAATAATAAATAATAAATAATAAATAATAAATAATAAATAATAAATAATAAATAATAAATAATAAATAATAAATAATAAATAATAAATAATAAATAATAAATAATAAATAATAAATAATAAATAATAAATAATAAATAATAAATAATAAATAATAAATAATAAATAATAAATAATAAATAATAAATAATAAATAATAAATAATAAATAATAAATAATAAATAATAAATAATAAATAATAAATAATAAATAATAAATAATAAATAATAAATAATAAATAATAAATAATAAATAATAAATAATAAATAATAAATAATAAATAATAAATAATAAATAATAAATAATAAATAATAAATAATAAATAATAAATAATAAATAATAAATAATAAATAATAAATAATAAATAATAAATAATAAATAATAAATAATAAATAATAAATAATAAATAATAAATAATAATAAATAATAAATAATATATAATCAAAGTTAGAAATTTTCTCCACGAATGCTTTAAAAAAATTAATACCGGCACGACCTTAAGCGTGCACCAGCGGTTTTACAATCAAACACGAGTATTTCAGTTTACACAAAAAGATCTTTATTCCTCTGCCATCCAGGTAAGACTGAATTTACCTTTATTTCTAAGCTCGCCCTGGCTGACCATGATCACGACATTCCCACGATGACTCGAACACGTCCGCGCATGCAAGGCAAAAAGTGCAGGCGATGCGTCTATGCTGAATACGATAATATCTTTTGTTACATCCATATGTTGAGCGTGAGAATCTGGCTGCGCGTGTGGATAGCCGGCCCTGTTAACTGCCCCCTCTTAAATATCTGCGTCCCGCAGATCAATTGCTGAGCATGTAGAGCAGCTTAACTTTCTGTTGGGTTGTTGAATCTCCGGTACAAGATCTTGAGTGGTAGGAGGTATGCGCTTAATCCGGGAAGGGAAATGAAGCTCCATAATGTTGACCTTCCCGTAGATTTTTTTCCATAATATTCAAATAGAAATGACGAACAAGATGATAATAGAAATTTCTGTAAGTATAGAGAGATTAAAACGTCCTTTCAAGGATCTAATTCGTTCAATATTTTCGACACTAATGTGATGTAAGTAATCCAGGTCATTTCTGATCCTTCCATTGGTGATGTTGGCCAAAACAGGAGGAAGTGGCTGCAGGCTACTCGCACTCTCACTGGAGTATATCCGGTCCCTGATGTAGACTGTGTCGTTGTCCAGCTGGATCAAATAAGTACCTACTAATGGAATAGATGAATTCTTATTTAAGAGATTGATAGACATGAATCCTCTGGTAATTTTTTTACTGCACCTTCATCGCACACGGATGTATTGCCTATACTAAAACAGTCACCTCTCAGTCCGCAAGTTTTGTCGTGGTTAATTAGTAACCTTGTGTAGTCTAGTTAAATTTGTTTTCCGTTCCTGACTGCAGCACGGGCAGGCACCAGATGAAACATTTCTGCTGCAACTTTTGGAACCGACAGGACATATAGCAATAATGTTCCTTTGCTAAATACAGAGGGACGTCCGTATTCCACGGCCTCTACGACATTCTGGTATGGCAGGACTTCCAATTCATTTAATATAGTATTGACATCCTCTGAGTCGAGAATGTTACTGTTAACAATCCCACTTGTTTGAAAATATTTCGTTTGATTAAATTTGTTTCAATTAATATTACAACTTTCCTAACATCATAAACCTACCCTATTTTAAATTCTATTTAGCGCAAAACATATGTATATATATTACTATATTCTATTCATGCTTGTGTGTCACTCTCTTGTTTTCTCAATTCATAAACCTGTTTTGCTGCACTGTACTCTCTAAAGTAATTGTATAACAGTTGGTCCACGATCACTTTGTAAATTCGTATTCTCGTCCATTTGGATTTCAGCCGGACCAGAGATAAGTACCAGAAATAAATAAGTATGTCTAGTTTTTTTTGATTTTTCGTTTAACAATCTGAGTGCTGGTCCTTCATTTTGTTCGTTATTTCCCAATCATATTTATTGGTCCAAATCGAGCCGGATTTTGGATTTCGTACTCATCGAGCAAATAATTTTTAATTTGGGATTAACGGAGATCGCGTTGGTCAAAGGTTCATCTGCAGATATATATGGGGATTACTCGTCGTACCAATCGCTGAAGAATTACAGATTTCGCAAATTCCATCGTTTGATTAACGGACATCGCGTTAATCATATTTATCACATCATCAAAATTCTGTTCGCTCATAACCGTTTTCCGATTAATTCAGATAGTTTCGATATTCGTGTGCTTGGAATATATAGACAATTTTCACACGTGTTTGATAGAACTTCGGTACAGTTCCTCCCGTGTTCGAATATATGTATGATTTGACTTTACTTATTAGGAATTATTTCGGTAATCGATTTCGTTTGCGGTAAATAATTTCTACAAAGATTTGCATGAACTTATAGCAATACAAATTGCATGAAAGGTGAATTGCTCTTGCAAAATTAAACAAACATTTTCGCGCGCGTTTACATAAAGCAATTTGTGATATTTCAATCGGTAAATATGCCCGCTAACAAGCTTCCTGTGTTGCGTGCAACTCGTGGTAATCTGAAAGTCTCGCTAACTAAATTAGCCACTTTCTCGGAAAAAATTAATGAACTTATTACGGTCGATGCGCTTGAAGTTCGGATGGAAAAGTTAGAGGACCTTTGGGAAAAGTTTTATTACAGGAAATGTATACCTTTGTTGAGGAAGAGGGGTACGTTGACCCTGAACCTGAATTCGAGGAGTTTGAATCGAAGTATCTGCTCGTCAAATCGGTTTTCGTTTCTTCGATTCGGGAAAGGAAGAAGCCGGAATTAAATACAGCTCAGGCTAATCTCCCAAATAATTCTCAAGCTCCAGTCGTGCAGCAATTGAGCACACCAAATGCATTTACCCACGTTAATGACCATCTTCCAAAGTTTCATATAGAACCCTTCTCGGGTAGTTATCGTGACTGGCCAGCGTTTCGTGATATGTATGAGAGTTCGGTGCATAATAAGACAAACCTTTCGTCAACTCAAAAGTTTAATTTCCTCCGTTCGTCTCTTCGGGGTGAGGCATTAAACTTGCTGTCTCATATCCCACTGTATGATGCTACCTACGAGCAGGCGTGGGAAAGGTTGGAAAAGCGATATGACCGACCACGTTACATTGTAAACAGTCTTTTGGAGACATTCATTCAATTACTATCGCTTCACATCTCAAACGTTCGCAGTCTTCGTAAAATATCTGACTGTGCGGACGAGGTTCTACGCGGCCTCAATTCTTTAACTTCGTATGAAAGGGATCCTTGGATGATTAGTTAGCAAGGTTGACCCAGACACTCGGCAGGCTTGGTCAGCTGTCAGAGTATCCAACCATAGATCAGTTTCTAACCTTTTTGGAGCGTCGTTGTGAGGCTCTGGAATAATGTAAAACGCATGTCCATGAACCAAATAAAAAGACCACAACCTTGAAAAGTATGCACGTTGCATCCTCAACTCAGTGCTCAAAATGCAATTCATCTCACGCCCTATCTCAATGTCCCGACTTTCTTGCAATGGACTTAGAGTCAAAGAGGGACTTCGTAAAGTCGAAAAAGCTTTGCTTTAATTGTTTGCGCAGTGGTCATAGTGCAGTTCGCTGTCAGTCAAAGTTTCGATGTAGGACATGTAACTCGCGGCATCATAGTATAGTACATCTTGGGGCAACTAATGCAAACAACACTCACTCGCTTTCGGAAACTACCACTACGTTACATTGTGATCTATCGAATTCGAATCTTCAATCATCGTCTTCTAATTCGAATCGTCCATCGTCGTCAACCCATCTAAACCAACTCATTACTCATCACTCAATTAACTTCGCTCAATTTCGGCCACAAACTTTACTTCCTACAGCAGTTTGTAAAGTCCTAGATAGCAGTGGAAACTACCAGTTAATTCGACTTTTAATCGACTCTGGATCACACGTTTCTTTCGTCACCGAGTCTTGCGTTCAGAGACTTGGAGTTAGACGAACGAATGCTCGAATCCCAATAAGTGGGATTAGTGAAACCTGTGCTGGGACATCTAGAGGCCTAGTCTCAATGGTAATCACTTCTCGGTTTGATTCGGTCAGTATCGTGGTTGATACCTACATTTTATCAAACCTGACAGCGGCATTGCCTTCCAATCCATTTGATATCAACGATTGGGATCACATTAAAAATCTCGACTTAGCCGATCCTTCCTTTAATCAACCAAGGTCTGTAGATATGTTACTCGGTGCAGATAAGGCCTGGGACATTCTGCAGAGTGAAATCGTTCGCGGCGCAAATGGTCATCCCATACCACAACGTACTATATTCGGCTGGGTATTAGCTGGAAGATTATTTTCGGGTGGTGAACAAAACATTCGGTCACATCATACCATTATCGACATTGACTCCACATTACAGGCATTTTGGACAATTGAGGTCTCCTTATCGTCTCCTTCTCGTCGTCGGGATATCTTTGCCGGGAATCGAACATCGGAAATCTTAAGCGCGATTCCTCGGAACCGATGGTTTCACATTAGGTCTGAACAAAATCCCGCAGACTGTGCTTCGCGCGGTATAGCACCATCCACTCTTGTTCAGCACCCAATATGGTGGGAAGGTCCTCATTGGTTGGCAAAAAAGGTTTTCCTTTTTGGCCAATTGAAAACTTTTTTGAAGAACACCCTGACTGCAAACAGGAGGAGAAAAGACAATGTCAAAATTCGTGTCTAGTCGTCAATGTAGAACATCCATTTCACATTCTGTTTCCTCGCGTATCGTCTTGGAATCGATTGGTTCGTGTTGTCGCCTACGTCCTTCGTTTCGTCTCAATTTGTCGAAAGTTATCGCACAAAACTTCACTTCACTTTCGTCCGCAGGAAATTTACAATGCTAAATGTGATATCATCAAATGGCTCCAACACCTTTACTTCGGAGATGACATTACATACTTTCAGAAACATCGACATTTTAGTAAAACTTCCAAAATTATTAACCTGTCTCCCTTTATAGATGATCAACAGATATTACGCGTGGGAGGGAGAATCCAAGAAGCCGATGTCTCTTTCAACGTTAAACATCCCATCATCTTACCAAAGGGACACGCAGTGACTCAACTCATAGCAATCGATTTTCATCAACGCCTTCTTCATCCTGGAGTATCAGCATTGTTCGTTCTAATCCGCCAGAAGTATTGGATCATCGGCTTCAGAAACTTACTTCGCAAGATCACCCATGAGTGCGTAAAATGTTTCCGGCAGCGAAAAGCCACAGCCAAACAAATCATGGGCAATCTTCCCGCACAGCGTATACAGCCTAGTCGACCCTTTTTACATTGCGGCTGTGATTGTGCTGGTCCGATTTTGTTGAAAACAAAAATCGGTCGTAAAACCCACAACACTAAAGGGTACATATCGCTATTTGTGTGTCTATCTACAAAGGCCATACATTTGGAGTTAGTCAGTGACCTAACCACGGACGCATTCCTTGCTGCTCTTCGTCGTTTCATCGCGCGTCGTGGCAAACCATCGCATATATATTCAGAATACGGCACCAACTTTCGCGGATCTGCTAAACGACTTTCAGAAATGCATCGAATTACCATGTCTGAATGCCACAACTCTTTAGTAGCAGAGTCGCTCGCTCGCGATGCAATTACCTGGCACTTCATTCCCCCTTCAGCGCCACACTTCGGTGGGCTGTGGGAAGCGGGGGTGAAGTCAATTAAACAGCACATTCGTCGTGTTATTGGGTCAGATATCCTTAGCTTTGAAGAATTCTACACCCTTCTTACCCAAATTGAAGCCCTCGTAAATTGTCGTCCTCTATGTCGAACATCAGATAATGATTTAGATCCACTAACACCTAACCATTTCATTATAGGTGAATCATACTCAGCAGTTCCCGAACCATCGCTCCAGATACCTCAAAATCGATTGTCCTCTTGGCAAGCTCTACAGACGAAAGTTCAAGGATTTTGGAAACGTTGGAGGATGGAATATTTGACGTCACTACAACAACGCCCTCGATGGTCGCAGCCTCAATGGGACTTGCAGTTGAACGATCTGGTGGTAATCAAAGATTCAAATCTGCCACCAGGAAAATGGGCTATGGGACAAATCATCGCAATTCATCCAGGCAAAGACGGACATGTTAGAGTTGTCACTCTACGGACTGCTAATGGGAATCTTGTTCGCCCGATACATAAACTAGCCCCACTCCCTATGTGCTGAAACGTTGTTCCAGGGGCGGGGGAATGTTTGAAAATATTTCGTTTGATTAAATTTGTTTCAATTAATATTACAACTTTCCTAACATCATAAACCTACCCTATTTTAATTTCTATTTAACGCAAAACATATGTATATATATTACTATATTCTATTCATGCTTGTTTGTCACTCTCTTGTTCTCTCAATTCATAAACCTGTTTTGCTGCACTGTACTCTCTAAAGTAATTGTATAACAGTTGGTCCACGATCACTTTGTAAATTCGTATTCTCGTCCATTTGGATTTCAGCCGGACCAGAGATAAGTACCAGAAATAAATAAGTATTTGTTAGATAATTTTCGTCTATTATTTCTTTGGGCTGTCTAGTTTTTTTTGATTTTTCGTTTAACAATCTGAGTGCTGGTCCTTCATTTTGTCCGTTATTTCCCAATCATATTTACCACTCTTGGCCATTTGACATGCCCTCATAATCTCGTTTATACCTTCTTTTAGTATCAGTACCTTGCTTAGTAAGTCACGCCCTAACCTTTCCGTATCCTGCTTCTGTATTGCGTTTTTGTAACGGTCCAGTACCTGGTTGAATTTATCTACTAATTCGTTCGTCTTGTTAAATAATTGGCGGTTAATTTTATACTGTTGATTATTGTTGTCTATTATGTCCGTTTGTACTTGTAGAAGTTTGTCCCAGTCCGTTGCGTCGGGAGAGCCGGCCAGCCACTTTCAAGCGAATCCTATCCAGTTTATAGATCTCGTTCTTCTACTTCTAGTGTCAGTTAGTTCGGCTATACGATCTTTGATTTGGCTCAGATGGTAGTCCAATACGAGCCGGACTTCTTTGTCAGAGATATGTTTGGCGATCAGTTGTTCGGCCTGTTCGGTGAGTATGTCATACTGTTGTAGGTCTATTACGTGTATAAGCTTAAAGTAACCATTGGTCAACCAGGCGTTTCCTTCTTTAATCGTCACGATTGGTGATTCATATAAAAAAATGTGCAAGGTTTGCACGTAAGCCAGAAGAGCTAGACTGCAGTATAATGTCATTACTTTATTAATGTATTATATATTTTATATAGAGTATGGTTTTAATACAATATTCATATATTCTTCCCTTTAATTAGTTTATTACTTTATAATTATAGAAATGCTTGAGTGTCTTCACTCGTTCTACTTATGATAGTAGCAATGGTATTCATTTTTTTTATATACTTTTTTATTGCATTCATTTAAAAAAAAAAAAATTTTTTATTGCATTCATTTCAAGAAAATTTTTTATTTTTTATTGCATTCATTTCAAAAAATTTTTATATATATTTTTTCTTTCTTCCTTCCTTTTCCTTTTTTTTCTTTTGTTTCTTTTTTTTTTTTTTTTGTTTTTCATATCTTAGGCCCAGGATTACTTATTATTGTTTCCCCAGATGCCCGCTGAGCGCTCTCCATTAATATTTCGGGGTAGTCGCTATCGCTCGGAAGGATCGTATGAATCCTCTTTAGTCGTTAATGCGTTAATATTCGCAGCGACTTACTAATGGTACGAGGACCTTCACCACGAATGATTAAAATGAATTAATTCTCAGAGAACCGGCCCCTTTTTTCGTGAGAGTTGGCTCCTAGACATAATTATTTGAGCTACTTTAGTATCCTGGGCTTTTAGAAATGGTTTCTTTTACAGTGTTAATTGATTCTTACTTTTTCATTACATTGCGTATGTGAGCTTTGTGAATTCTCTTGCCGCTTGCTGTCGTTACTGTGACACGATTGTCCTTAGCGACAATTTCTTTTTTATATAAAGGTTTACTTTTACCCTTTATACACTTCACAGCGGCATACACCACATCACCCTCACGGTATTTCCTTGGCGTAGTTCTTTTGAGATTTAGTCTAACATTCCTTGCTTCCATGTTCCTTCTAATGATGCCCCTAAGATCCTTATTAATGTTTGAGCGAATGTTTAACAGACTTTGGTAATTAATTCTGTGAGATCGATTAAAGAAAATGTCAGTGGGCTTCCGCTTGATAACCGAATGGACCGTGTTGTTGTAACGGTCAACAGCAACGTACACGAGTTCCTTTACCTTGAGGTGCGGGCTCTCGACCTTAAGACACAGATAAATTTCAAGAATAGTAGAATGGACCCTTTCTTTTTGCCCGTTTACCTCGCTCCGGTAACCTGGGGTCAAATAAAGTTTAATACCTAAAGTTTTAATGAAGTTCAAGACAATTGGGCTTAGAAACCCTCTCTCATTGTCTGTGACTAAGACTTGGGGAACTGTGAAGTAGTGTAAAACCTTTATTAATTTCGACCTAATGTATATGGCTGATTTCTCCTTAATATGGAAAAATTTAGAAAATTCGGAAAACTTGTCCATCACTGTTAGGAATTTCTCATTCTGTATTTCCATGATATCCATGTGAAGAATTTCGCATGGATACTTAGGAATAGGCGTCTCCCGTAATTCTGGAGATATCGGGTGTCGATCGTACTTGTTTGAGTTACAAATTTCGCATGAAGCAGCAAACTGCCTAATCTGAGCCATCATACGTGGAAAGTAAAATCTTTCCAGGATTTGTTCCCTATTCTCATTGGGACCCCTGTGGGCTCTCCTGTGCTCATTTTCTATTATAATGAACTTTTGCTCCTCACTTGCAACATCCTCTACAACTCTCTGTGTCACCCGTATTTTGTAGTTTACAAAGTGTTCCAAGTAAACTCTTTGCAGTAAGTTAAGGTAGTTTTCGGGGATTTTAATCCCGTTGACTACTCTCGGATTTAATTTAGCCCTTAATTCCCCTGTGAGCTTTTCCATACCTATTTCCCTAGAGGATATGTAGTGGCGATGGTAGCCAGGATGTGGTTCCTCATGAGATGTAAGGTCAATTCCAATCTTAAAAATCAACTGATTCCTGAAGACGTTAATTGGACCTTCCACATGTGGTACTAGGTCAGAAGCATCCTGATCAGCACTGTGCATAGTACCTTGGTCTGTTTCATTATCGGAAATCTCGCAAAACCCTTCTTCGGCCGTGGCCGTTCGTGAACCGCCTTCCATGGAAGTTCGTCCTTCACTCGCTGTATCCGTAACAGAACCGGCATTCGACCGCGGTTCGCTGGCAGATTCGGTATACGAGTCTGACAAATGGTTTAACTGTGTCTTAAGGCGAGAGAGAGCATCGGCAACATAGTTTGATTTACCAGGAGTGTAAATCAACTCGTAATTGTACTCCTCAATCCTTGCCTTCCAACGCTTGAGCTTAGCATTGTGATTCCTATTACTTAATGCAAACGTTAGAGGCTGATGGTCAGTATATATTCTGACCTTCTTCGCACCATAAAGATAATTCCTTAAATTATCAAGCGCCCAGACAATTGCGAGCATCTCCTTCTCATTTGTCGCGTAATTTTCCTCCGTCCGACTCAGAGAACGTGAGATGTACGCGATCGGTCTCTCCTTTCCGTGCTCACCTTGGAACAAGGTGGCCTTGCACCAATGGCGTAGTCTGAAGCGTCTGTGGTTAGGTTAAAACCTTGTTCTAAGTTTGTGAATGCCAAAACCTCAGCCGAGGTTAACAGTTCTTTCAGGGTCTCGAAGGATTTCATTGCCTCCCCATCGAGCGAAACTGGGACATTCCTTGACTGATTGGCTTTTACTTGAGCAAAGTCCCCTCTGCTTATGTTCTTCAAGGGTTTCGCAACCTTGGCATAATCCCGTATGAATTTCCTATAATATGAGGTTAATCCGAGGAAACTCTTAAGCTCCTTCAGGTTTTTCGGGGGAAGGATTTTTTCTACTGCCTTAACCTTTTTTGGATCAGGAAGGATGCCTTCAGGAGTAACTAGATATCCAAGAAATTCTACACTTGTATCCATAAAGTGGGTCTTTTCTAGATTGACCTTTAGCCCAGCCTGCTCGATCTTGGAGAAAACAGTTTCTATATCTCTCAAATGATTTCCCTCGGTGTTGCTGAAAATGATTACGTCATCGATATACACGTAACAAATTCTGCCAATAAGCTCTTTCAGCACATCGTCGATCATTCGTTGAAAAATCGCCGGTGCGTTTTTCAGGCCAAACGGGAGTCTTAGATATTCGTACTTCCCATTCATTGTTGAAAAGGCCGTCTTCGCTATATCTTTTCCTTTCATCAAAATTTGATGAAATCCCGACGTCAGGTCGAGAGTCGTGAAGAACTTGGCGTTTCCCAGACTGGAAAGCATACTATTAATGTCGGGTATGGGGTAGGTATCCGGAATTGTTACGGCATTAAGCCGCTTGAAATCGATCACCATCCTATATTGCTTCTCGCCATTGGGCTTTGGCTACTTGGGAACAACCCATACAGGAGAATTGTATGGGCTGTTCGAAGGACGAATGATATTTTCAGCCAGGAGCTCTTTGATCTGTCTCTCAACCTCCTCCCTCATGCAGGCGGGATAGGAATAACTCTTAGTGTAAATTGCTTCATCAGTAGTAGTTCAAATTTCCGCTCTAACATTTGTCCTTATTTGTTCATTACCGACTGGACCAAAAAGATTGCTAAACTTTCTGCATAGAAGATGTAACTTAGATTTAGTCAATGCAGATATGTTTTCACTGGTCGTTAAAATTTGGTTGACCGACTCCGACGGCTGATTTTTCAGCTTAATGACCTTATTAGAGTCAATAGTGAGGCAATTTTGGTCCCTATCGATCACTGCTCTGAGGTCCTTCAGGGTGTCGTCGTCAATTATACCATCGAATGTTTTTAATTTGGGAAGAATAAAAAAGGTTTTAACTAATTTACAACACAGGCTGTGAAAGAACTTCCCACTGATTTTGTATTCAACCTTAATTTTTCCGCCAGGACTATTTGCGTAAAATGGAGTTTAAATGGGGTCGGGGTATGGAGCTAATTCAGGTCTTATGAAATTTTTATTAGCCCCTGTGTCTACCAAAAACCTTAAAACGACCCCGTTCCACGTTACATACTCTATGTATGATACGCTGGAAACGAGGCGCCCATCATAAAATTTTCTGGTGCAGCTTCCTCGTTAAGAGAAGTGTTTGAATATACCGTAGACCCTTCGTCCTCGACCGCCGCTGAGGCAATGTGGAACATTCTCTGCTGCTTCCTAGGGTAATTATCTGACCTCCCTTCCCTCTTAAATGGGTTGTCCGGGCGATTTGTATAATTTACGTTTCTGGATTGAATGGAATTATCCACTTCCATCTTAATCGGTGGTTTTGGACCTAAGGGTCTTGATGGGACATAACTTCGGCGGAATTCTGAGTTCCGGGAAGGGAATGGTCGATGGTGAGGGCTGTTTGCCTGCTCAAAGTTGTAACTAATCGGGGAAGATATTAGGTTTGATGCTTTATCATGTACGGAGTTGTTCCGGAAATTGAGGTTCTGCATTTCCAGGCAAGCTGAACATGCTTCAGGCAGGGTCCTAGGTTTTTGAATTATCAGTAGCTTGAAAAGATCCCCGCTCAGCCCTCGTACGAAGACATCGAGAGCACGGTCCCTATAAGACTCTATAAGGGCGCTCATCGTCTCTTCGGAGTATTCTTCTGCCCTGATTTCGCTGATAATGAGCGAAAATTGATATTTCACGGTGGCGTAGAAATCATCGACGCGTGAGCCGCCTTGTTGCAACCGGTTCAGCTGATGTTCGAGCGTGTGAATATCTCTCTTATCCGCGTAGTGGAGAGAGAGAACTCTTTTTATTTTCGGCCATTCGTTGTCAAAAATGTTGTAGGAAACTAGTGCAGAGTCTGCCTTGCCCCTAATTTTTTGGCGAATATGCTGAATGATCGCCCGATAGATGGGCTTGCTACGAACGATTTCATAGTCCTTCAGCACAGTTTCTACACTATGAACCCAGGAAACATAGTGGACTGGGTTGCCTTCGAAAATCTGGAGTTCCGTAACAGAATCAGGAAACTTGGATATCTCCTTTAGGTCTTGCTCGCTATTAGGCCCTCGAAGAGGTATTAGACTCTCTGCCTGAGGTTCGCGTATGGCCGCCAGACCTGCCTGCTTCGTCGATCGAATATGATTCTCTACTGCGTTTAATTTCTCTGAAAGGGATTGGATAGCTTGGCTGGGGTTACACTGTTCAATTTGGGTAATGCGGCCCTCTATACCCTTAAGCTGCTGAAGAACGCTATTATTCGCGCCCGTCAGCTGGGTCACTGAGCTCATCAATTCTTCCATACCGTGGGATGATGTGTGAAGTGGGGTATCAATTGATTCTAGGAAGACAAAACACGAACAATAACGACAGAAACTGAGTTATCTTATATAAGTAAATGAATCTTCCGTACGATTATAACTGTTAAGGTTTTCTTAAATTCCATTCAATTGTTTTAATTAATTTAGTTGTTCTAATTAATTTAATTTTTCTTATAACTACTAGCCTTACGTAAAAATCGTTATTATAAATATATTATAGCCTGTCATCGCCTCGTTGAAGTCCCGTATTTCGGTTGATTCCTTCCGGTAGTGCTTGAGTCCTCCTTATCGGTAGCGTTTTATATTTTGTTTTCAACACTCACACAGGGGTTCTTCTTTTTATTACTTATTTTTTTCTAGTTCCTGCTTTTACACACACAGGATTTTGATTTAATTCTTTGTTTGAACTTAGCTTCTCAATGAAACTATTAATTTAGTTATTTCTGCTTGAATTTAATTTCTAAGTGCAACACTTATTTTCTTTGACTATCTTATACGGATTTCCGCACGTCAATACTTTTTTTTTTATTTATTATTATACACTTTTTTCACTCGTGAGGATGAGTAGTCCCTGCTCGGGCGCCAGTTAGAAATTTTCTCCTCGAATGCTTTAAAAAAATTAATACCGGCACGACCTTAAGCGTGCACCAACGGTTTTACAATCAAGCACGAGTATTTCAATTTACACAAAAAGATCTTTATTCCTCGGCCATCCAGGTAAGACTGAATTTACATTTATTTCATAATTTAAATCTAAGCTCGCCCTGGCTGACCATGATCACGACATTCCCACGATGACTCGAACACGTCCGCGCATGCAAGGCAAAAAGTACAAGCGATGCGTCTATGCTGAATCCGATACTATCTTGGGTTACATCCGTATGTTGAGCGTGAGAATCTGGCTGCGCGTGTGG
The DNA here is from genome assembly GCA_963082735.1 of Pocota personata. NCBI lineage: Eukaryota > Metazoa > Arthropoda > Insecta > Diptera > Syrphidae > Pocota > Pocota personata. Next base: position 67,528 of record CAUJBT010000221.1, on the reverse strand, counting down.
ATAGCCGCCCGTGTTAACTTCAATAATAAATTATAAATAATAAATAATAAGTAAAAAAAATCCTCAAGTTATAATAACACCATTGACACGATCTTTCTACTGGGGTACGTCCACTACATTGACGTAATTGGAAGAATGTAGCGGGCCGTCAGTTTGTGTGTATTGAAACAAAAACGGCGAAAATGGCCTTAGCGGTTAACGAGGGCAAAACAAATTATATGCTGTCATCAAAAAAGCATACTCAACATCAACGACTTGGCCAGAACATTACAATAGACAACTACAATTTTGAGATAGTTAAGGACTTTGTCTGGTCTTCGCTGTAAATTCGAAAAACGACACTATCCTAGAAATCAAGGGATTAATCACTCTTGAGAACCACTGTGTCTTTGAGCTGGGAACTAATGTGACTTTATATAAAATCCTCATCGTCCCAGTTCTACTATACGTCGCAGAAGCATGAACGTTTAAAATGCGAGTGAAAGCACTCTTAATTCTTTTGAAAAAAAAATTCTTTGAGTGATTTTGGGTATCGTTTTTTCGACTGTGTATGGCAAAGAAGCTGCTACAACGAACTATACCGCTTGTATAGCGACATCCACATAGTTAAAAGGGTTTGAATTCATCACCTGGGATGGCACAAGTGGAAAGGAATCTCAGCTCACTTCGTGTGCAGAACTGGAGGAACCCCGAACTGTTGCGCCATGTTATATTTGGTTGGCAATGAAAATGGAAAACGAGTTTCAGTGATTTTAAATTATTTATCTTTATTTGTCTTTCTCATCTCGATGGTGGTTGACTTCAAAAAGAGACTAAAACCATGCCCTAACCTTCCAAATAATTTAAGACGGTGGTCACACTGGACTGACGGACTGGATTTTGTCTGACATTTCGTGTTCAGACTGATAGTTCTGTCTGAACACTTCCGCGGATTCTTTCTGATATATTAATTGTCAGTGTCCATCAAATTGGTTTGTTTTGGTTTTTTTTTAATTATTTAGAAAATTTTAAAAAATTTAATTAAACAATGAGTGATAGTGAAAATACAGAATTGTTTTTATTTGGCCACTTAAATGCATTAAATGCTGCTCCTTTTATGTTCTTAAATAAAAACCGAAAAAGTGCACGAAAGCAGCGCGAGTGGGAATTGAGAAGGGTGACCAAAAGTTCTTTTCATTTGCTTAACCAGGAACTACGACTGCAAGATACACGTTCGTATAGGAGATATTTGCGAATGAATGGGGATTGTTTCAATGAACTGCTGCAATCCATGAAATATCACCTTTTAAGGCAGGATACGCAAATGCGATCAGCCATCAGCCCAGTAGAAACATTATTGTGTGTCCTGCTATTTTTGGCTTGTGGAGAGTCATACAGTATGAGTTCCAAACTCTGATATCGCTCGCATAGATTTCGGAGAGTGTTCCTGAAATTTGCGGAATTATATACGAACATATTTCGCATGAAATAAATACAAAAGTCGATCAATTGCGAAAGCTAACTCAACTCTACTGTGAAGGCATAATACTGGTAGTAGGGTGGTCATATGGCTAAAATGCAGCTTGATCGTGATGACATCAGGAGGACCGAGAAAAATACTGTGAATCATAAGCAACGACAATAATAGCGAAATCAAACAAAATACTCCCCAGTTATCTGGACAGCCACCCTTGGAGTTTACAGAAACTTAATACCACCTAAGTTTCAAACCCACTACACCAATCTTTCTTTCTCTCTGTCTCTTCCTCTTTCCACAAAAAATTCACGTGTTCTAAAAATTAGTATTAGGGTATTCATATCCCCTTTAACACGTGCAAATTATAAAAAAAAAACATTTTGGAGATCAATTCCTAAAGGTGAGTGCAAGATTTTAATATATTGTATTTTAATTAACAAATATTATCTTTACAGTTTCCAGCATCTGGCCAAGAATGGGTCAGAATTGCAGATGATTTTGATTCTCGTTGGGATTTTCAGTTGTGTATAGGTGCATTAGATGGGAAACATGTGGCTTTTCGAGCATCAAAAGTAGATGGTGCTGATTATTACAATTATAAACGCTTCAATAGTGTAGTACTACTAGCCATATTGTTTTAATTAATTTAGTTGTTCTAATCAATTTAATTTTTCTTATAACTACTAGCCTTACGTAAAAATCGTTATTATAAATATATTACAGCCTGTCATCGCCTCGTTGAAGTCCCGTATTTCGGTTGATTCCTTCCGGTAGTGCTTGAGTCCTCCTTATCGGTAGCGTTTTATATTTTGTTTTCAACACTCACACAGGGGTTCTTCTTTTTATTACTTATTTTTGTCTAGTTCCTGCTTTTACACACACAGGATTTTGATTTAATTCTTTGTTTGAACTTAGGTTCTCAATGAAACTATTAATTTAGTTATTTCTGCTTGAATTTAATTTCTAAGTGCAACACTTATTTTCTTTGACTATCTTATACGGATTTCCGCACGTCAACACTTTTTTTTTATTTATTATTATACACTTTTTTCACTCGTGAGGATGAGTAGTCCCTGCTCGGGCGCCAGTTAGAAATTTTCTCCTCGAATGCTTTAAAAAAATTAATACCGGCACGACCTTAAGCGTGCACCAACGGTTTTACAATCAAGCACGAGTATTTCAATTTACACAAAAAGATCTTTATTCCTCGGCCATCCAGGTAAGACTGAATTTACATTTATTTCATAATTTAAATCTAAGCTCGCCCTGGCTGACCATGATCACGACATTCCCACGATGACTCGAACACGTCCGCGCATGCAAGGCAAAAAGTACAAGCGATGCGTCTATGCTGAATCCGATACTATCTTGGGTTACATCCGTATGTTGAGCGTGAGAATCTGGCTGCGCGTGTGGATAGCCGCCCGTGTTAACTTCAATAATAAATTATAAATAATAAATAATAAGTAAAAAAAATCCTCAAGTTATAATAACACCATTGACACGATCTTTCTACTGGGGTACGTCCACTACATTGACGTAATTGGAAGAATGTAGCGGGCCGTCAGTTTGTGTGTATTGAAACAAAAACGGCGAAAATGGCCTTAGCGGTTAACGAGGGCAAAACAAATTATATGCTGTCATCAAAAAAGCATACTCAACATCAACGACTTGGCCAGAACATTACAATAGACAACTACAATTTTGAGATAGTTAAGGACTTTGTCTGGTCTTCGCTGTAAATTCGAAAAACGACACTATCCTAGAAATCAAGGGATTAATCACTCTTGAGAACCACTGTGTCTTTGAGCTGGGAACTAATGTGACTTTATATAAAATCCTCATCGTCCCAGTTCTACTATACGTCACAGAAGCATGAACGTTTAAAATGCGAGTGAAAGCACTCTTAATTCTTTTGAAAAAAAAATTCTTTGAGTGATTTTGGGTATCGTTTTTTCGACTGTGTATGGCAAAGAAGCTGCTACAACGAACTATACCGCTTGTATAGCGACATCCACATAGTTAAAAGGGTTTGAATTCATCACCTGGGATGGCACAAGTGGAAAGGAACCTCAGCTCACTTCGTGTGCAGAACTGGAGGAATCCCGAACTGTTGCGCCATGTTATATTTGGTTGGCAATGAAAATGGAAAACGAGTTTCAGTGATTTTAAATTATTTATCTTTATTTGCCTTTCTCATCTCGATGGTGGTTGACTTCAAAAAGAGACTAAAACCATGCCCTAACCTTCCAAATAATTTAAGACGGTGGTCACACTGGACTGACGGACTGGATTTTGTCTGACATTTCGTGTTCAGACTGATAGTTCTGTCTGAACACTTCCGCGGATTCTTTCTGATATATTAATTGTCAGTGTCCATCAAATTGGTTTGTTTTGGTTTTTTTTTAATTATTTAGAAAATTTTAAAAAATTTAATTAAACAATGAGTGATAGTGAAAATACAGAATTGTTTTTATTTGGCCACTTAAATGCATTAAATGCTGCTCCTTTTATGTTCTTAAATAAAAACCGAAAAAGTGCACGAAAGCAGCGCGAGTGGGAATTGAGAAGGGTGACCAAAAGTTCTTTTCATTTGCTTAACCAGGAACTACGACTGCAAGATACACGTTCGTATAGGAGATATTTGCGAATGAATGGGGATTGTTTCAATGAACTGCTGCAATCCATGAAATATCACCTTTTAAGGCAGGATACGCAAATGCGATCAGCCATCAGCCCAGTAGAAACATTATTGTGTGTCCTGCTATTTTTGGCTTGTGGAGAGTCATACAGTATGAGTTCCAAACTCTGATATCGCTCGCATAGATTTCGGAGAGTGTTCCTGAAATTTGCGGAATTATATACGAACATATTTCGCATGAAATAAATACAAAAGTCGATCAATTGCGAAAGCTAACTCAACTCTACTGTGAAGGCATAATACTGGTAGTAGGGTGGTCATATGGCTAAAATGCAGCTTGATCGTGATGACATCAGGAGGACCGAGAAAAATACTGTGAATCATAAGCAACGACAATAATAGCGAAATCAAACAAAATACTCCCCAGTTATCTGGACAGCCACCCTTGGAGTTTACAGAAACTTAATACCACCTAAGTTTCAAACCCACTACACCAATCTTTCTTTCTCTCTGTCTCTTCCTCTTTCCACAAAAAATTCACGTGTTCTAAAAATTAGTATTAGGGTATTCATATCCCCTTTAACACGTGCAAATTATAAAAAAAAAAAACATTTTGGAGATCAATTCCTAAAGGTGAGTGCAAGATTTTAATATATTGTATTTTAATTAACAAATATTATCTTTACAGTTTCCAGCATCTGGCCAAGAATGGGTCAGAATTGCAGATGATTTTGATTCTCGTTGGGATTTTCAGTTGTGTATAGGTGCATTAGATGGGAAACATGTGGCTTTTCGAGCATCAAAAGTAGATGGTGCTCATTATTACAATTATAAACGCTTCAATAGTGTAGTACTACTAGCCATATGTGACGCTGACTACAAATTCACTTTTGTAGACATAGGGTGCAATGGTCGTATCAGCGATGGAGGTGTTCTGAATCGGAGTGAACTACGAAATGTGCTCTTGAAAGCGTATAGGTACTTACCAGAAGACGAATTGATTGCGGGCAATCGACTACTACCCCATGTCATTATTGGAGATGACGCTTTTCCTTTGGAGAAGTACTTAATGAAGCCATATCCGTACAATAGTACCGAAAAGTTTAAGCCAATCTTCAAGTTTAGGCTCAGCCGTACTAGGCAAACTATAGAGCCTTTTTTTTTTTGTTTTTCATATCTTAGGCCCAGGATTACTTATTATTGTTTCCCTAGATGCCCGCTGAGCGCTCTCCATTAATATTTCGGGGTAGTCGCTATCGCTCGGAAGGATCGTATGAATCCTCTTTAGTCGTTAATGCGTTAATATTCGCAGCGACTTACTAATGGTACGAGGACCTTCACCACGAATGATTAAAATGAATTAATTCTCAGAGAACCGGCCCCTTTTTTCGTGAGAGTTGGCTCCTAGACATAATTATTTGAGTTACTTTAGTATCCTGGGCTTTTAGAAATGGTTTCTTTTACAGTGTTAATTGATTCTTACTTTTTCATTACATTGCGTATGTGAGCTTTGTGAATTCTCTTGCCGCTTGCTGTCGTTACTGTGACACGATTGTCCTTAGCGACAATTTCTTTTTTATATAAAGGTTTACTTTTACCCTTTATACACCTCACAGCGGCATACACCACATCACCCTCACGGTATTTCCTTGGCGTAGTTCTTTTGAGATTTAGTCTAACATTCCTTGCTTCCATGTTCCTTCTAATGATGCCCCTAAGATCCTTATTAATGTTTGAGCGAATGTTTAACAGACTTTGGTAATTAATTCTGTGAGATCGATTAAAGAAAATGTCAGTGGGCTTCCGCTTGATAACCGAATGGACCGTGTTGTTGTAACGGTCAACAGCAACGTACACGAGTTCCTTAACCTTGAGGTGCGGGCTCTCGACCTTAAGACACAGATAAATTTCAAGAATAGTAGAATGGACCCTTTCTTTTTGCCCGTTTACCTCGCTCCGTTAACCTGGGGTCAAATAGAGTTTAATACCTAAAGTTTTAATGAAGTTCAAGACAATTGGGCTTAGAAACCCTCTCTCATTGTCTGTGACTAAGACTTGGGGAACTGTGAAGTAGTGTAAAACCTTTATTAATTTCGACCTAATGTATATGGCTGATTTCTCCTTAATATGGAAAAATTTAGAAAATTTGGAAAACTTGTCCATCACTGTTAGGAATTTCTCATTCTGTATTTCCATGATATCCATGTGAAGAATTTCGCATAGATACTTAGGAATAGGCGTCTCCCGTAATTCTGGAGATATCGGGTGTCGATCGTACTTGTTTGAGTTACAAATTTCGCATGAAGCAGCAAACTGCCTAATCTGAGCCATCATACGTGGAAAGTAAAATCTTTCCAGGATTTGTTCCCTATTCTCATTGGGACCCCTGTGGGCTCTCCTGTGCTCATTTTCTATTATAATGAACTTTTGCTCCTCACTTGCAACATCCTCTACAACTCTCTGTGTCACCCGTATTTTGTAGTTTACAAAGTGTTCCAAGTAAACTCTTTGCAGTAAGTTAAGGTAGTTTTCGGGGATTTTGATCCCGTTGACTACTCTCGGATTTAATTTAGCCCTTAATTCCCCTGTGAGCTTTTCCATACCTATTTCCCTAGAGGATATGTAGTGGCGATGGTAGCCAGGATGTGGTTCCTCATGAGATGTAAGGTCAATTCCAATCTTAAAAATCAACTGATTCCTGAAGACGTTAATTGGACCTTCCACATGTGGTACTAGGTCAGAAGCATCCTGATCAGCACTGTGCATAGTACCTTGGTCTGTTTCATTATCGGAAATCTCGCAAAACCCTTCTTCGGCCGTGGCCGTTCGTGAACCGCCTTCCATGGAAGTTCGTCCTTCACTCGCTGTATCCGTAACAGAACCGGCATTCGACCGCGGTTCGCTGGCAGATTCGGTATACGAGTCTGACAAATGGTTTAACTGTGTCTTAAGGCGAGAGAGAGCATCGGCAACATAGTTTGATTTACCAGGAGTGTAAATCAACTCGTAATTGTACTCCTCAATCCTTGCCTTCCAACGCTTGAGCTTAGCATTGTGATTCCTATTACTTAATGCAAACGTTAGAGGCTGATGGTCAGTATATATTCTGACCTTCTTCGCACCATAAAGATAATTCCTTAAATTATCAAGCGCCCAGACAATTGCGAGCATCTCCTTCTCATTTGTCGCGTAATTTTCCTCCGTCCGACTCAGAGAACGTGAGATGTACGCGATCGGTCTCTCCTTTCCGTGCTCACCTTGGAACAAGGTGGCCTTGCACCAATGGCGTAGTCTGAAGCGTCTGTGGTTAGGTTAAAACCTTGTTCTAAGTTTGTGAATGCCAAAACCTCAGCCGAGGTTAACAGTTCTTTCAGGGTCTCGAAGGATTTCATTGCCTCCCCATCGAGCGAAACTGGGACATTCCTTGACTGATTGGCTTTTACTTGAGCAAAGTCCCCTCTGCTTATGTTCTTCAAGGGTTTCGCAACCTTGGCATAATCCCGTATGAATTTCCTATAATATGAGGTTAATCCGAGGAAACTCTTAAGCTCCTTCAGGTTTTTCGGGGGAAGGATTTTTTCTACTGCCTTAACCTTTTTTGGATCAGGAAGGATGCCTTCAGGAGTAACTAGATATCCAAGAAATTCTACACTTGTATCCATAAAGTGGGTCTTTTCTAGATTGACCTTTAGCCCAGCCTGCTCGATCTTGGAGAAAACAGTTTCTATATCTCTCAAATGATTTCCCTCGGTGTTGCTGAAAATGATTACGTCATCGATATACACGTAACAAATTCTGCCAATAAGCTCTTTCAGCACATCGTCGATCATTCGTTGAAAAATCGCCGGTGCGTTTTTCAGGCCAAACGGGAGTCTTAGATATTCGTACTTCCCATTCATTGTTGAAAAGGCCGTCTTCGCTATATCTTTTCCTTTCATCAAAATTTGATGAAATCCCGACGTCAGGTCGAGAGTCGTGAAGAACTTGGCGTTTCCCAGACTGGAAAGCATACTATTAATGTCGGGTATGGGGTAGGTATCCGGAATTGTTACGGCATTAAGCCGCTTGAAATCGATCACCATCCTATATTGCTTCTCGCCATTGGGCTTTGGCTACTTGGGAACAACCCATACGGGAGAATTGTATGGGCTGTTCGAAGGACGAATGATATTTTCAGCCAGGAGCTCTTTGATCTGTCTCTCAACCTCCTCCCTCATGCAGGCGGGATAGGAATAACTCTTAGTGTAAATTGCTTCATCAGTAGTAGTTCAAATTTCCGCTCTAACATTTGTCCTTATTTGTTCATTACCGACTGGACCAAAAAGATTGCTAAACCTTCTGCATAGAAGATGTAACTTAGATTTAGTCAATGCAGATATGTTTTCACTGGTCGTTAAAATTTGGTTGACCGACTCCGACGGCTGATTTTTCAGCTTAATGACCTTATTAGAGTCAATAGTGAGGCAATTTTGGTCCCTATCGATCACTGCTCTGAGGTCCTTCAGGGTGTCGTCGTCAATTATACCATCGAATGTTTTTAATTTGGGAAGAATAAAAAAGGTTTTAACTAATTTACAACACAGGCTGTGAAAGAACTTCCCACTGATTTTGTATTCAACCTTAATTTTTCCGCCAGGACTATTTGCGTAAAATGGAGTTTAAATGGGGTCGGGGTATGGAGCTAATTCAGGTCTTATGAAATTTTTATTAGCCCCTGTGTCTACCAAAAACCTTAAAACGACCCCGTTCCACGTTACATACTCTATGTATGGTACGCTGGAAACGAGGCGCCCATCATAAAATTTTCTGGTGCAGCTTCCTCGTTAAGAGAAGTGTTTGAATATACCGTAGCCCCTTCGTCCTCGACCGCCGCTGAGGCAATGTGGAACATTCTCTGCTGCTTCCTAGGGTAATTATCTGACCTCCCTTCCCTCTTAAATGGGTTGTCCGGGCGATTTGTATAATTTACGTTTCTGGATTGAATGGAATTATCCACTTCCATCTTAATCGGTGGTTTTGGACCTAAGGGTCTTGATGGGACATAACTTCGGCGGAATTCTGAGTTCCGGGAAGGGAATGGTCGATGGTGAGGGCTGTTTGCCTGCTCAAAGTTGTAACTAATCGGGGAAGATATTAGGTTTGATGCTTTATCATGTACGGAGTTGTTCCGGAAATTGAGGTTCTGCATTTCCAGGCAAGCTGAACATGCTTCAGGCAGGGTCCTAGGTTTTTGAATTATCAGTAGCTTGAAAAGATCCCCGCTCAGCCCTCGTACGAAGACATCGAGAGCACGGTCCCTATAAGACTCTATAAGGGCGCTCATCGTCTCTTCGGAGTATTCTTCTGCCCTGATTTCGCTGATAATGAGCGAAAATTGATATTTCACGGTGGCGTAGAAATCATCGACGCGTGAGCCGCCTTGTTGCAACCGGTTTAGCTGATGTTCGAGCGTGTGAATATCTCTCTTATCCGCGTAGTGGAGAGAGAGAACTCTTTTTATTTTCGGCCATTCGTTGTCAAAAATGTTGTAGGAAACTAGTGCAGAGTCTGCCTTGCCCCTAATTTTTTGGCGAATATGCTGAATGATCGCCCGATAGATGGGCTTGCTACGAACGATTTCATAGTCCTTCAGCACAGTTTCTACACTATGAACCCAGGAAACATAGTGGACTGGGTTGCCTTCGAAAATCTGGAGTTCCGTAACAGAATCAGGAAACTTGGATATCTCCTTTAGGTCTTGCTCGCTATTAGGCCCTCGAAGAGGTATTAGACTCTCTGCCTGAGGTTCGCGTATGGCCGCCAGACCTGCCTGCTTCGTCGATCGAATATGATTCTCTACTGCGTTTAATTTCTCTGAAAGGGATTGGATAGCTTGGCTGGGGTTACACTGTTCAATTTGGGTAATGCGGCCCTCTATACCCTTAAGCTGCTGAAGAACGCTATTATTCGCGCCCGTCAGCTGGGTCACTGAGCTCATCAATTCTTCCATACCGTGGGATGATGTGTGAAGTGGGGTATCAATTGATTCTAGGAAGACAAAATACGAACAATAACGACAGAAACGACTACTGAGTTATCTTATATAAGTAAATGAATCTTCCGTACGATTATAACTGTTAAGGTTTTCTTAAATTCCATTCAATTGTTTTAATTAATTTAGTTGTTCTAATCAATTTAATTTTTCTTATAACTACTAGCCTTACGTAAAAATCGTTATTATAAATATATTATAGCCTGTCATCGCCTCGTTGAAGTCCCGTATTTCGGTTGATTCCTTCCGGTAGTGCTTGAGTCCTCCTTATCGGTAGCGTTTTATATTTTGTTTTCAACACTCACACAGGGGTTCTTCTTTTTATTACTTATTTTTGTCTAGTTCCTGCTTTTACACACACAGGATTTTGATTTAATTCTTTGTTTGAACTTAGCTTCTCAATGAAACTATTAATTTAGTTATTTCTGCTTGAATTTAATTTCTAAGTGCAACACTTATTTTCTTTGACTATCTTATACGGATTTCCGCACGTCAACACTTTTTTTTTTATTTATTATTATACACTTTTTTCACTCGTGAGGATGAGTAGTCCCTGCTCGGGCGCCAGTTAGAAATTTTCTCCTCGAATGCTTTAAAAAAATTAATACCGGCACGACCTTAAGCGTGCACCAACGGTTTTACAATCAAGCACGAGTATTTCAATTTACACAAAAAGATCTTTATTCCTCGGCCATCCAGGTAAGACTGAATTTACATTTATTTCATAATTTAAATCTAAGCTCGCCCTGGCTGACCATGATCACGACATTCCCACGATGACTCGAACACGTCCGCGCATGCAAGGCAAAAAGTACAAGCGATGCGTCTATGCTGAATCCGATACTATCTTGGGTTACATCCGTATGTTGAGCGTGAGAATCTGGCTGCGCGTGTGGATAGCCGCCCGTGTTAACTTCAATAATAAATTATAAATAATAAATAATAAGTAAAAAAAATCCTCAAGTTATAATAACACCATTGACACGATCTTTCTACTGGGGTACGTCCACTACATTGACGTAATTGGAAGAATGTAGCGGGCCGTCAGTTTGTGTGTATTGAAACAAAAACGGCGAAAATGGCCTTAGCGGTTAACGAGGGCAAAACAAATTATATGCTGTCATCAAAAAAGCATACTCAACATCAACGACTTGGCCAGAACATTACAATAGACAACTACAATTTTGAGATAGTTAAGGACTTTGTCTGGTCTTCGCTGTAAATTCGAAAAACGACACTATCCTAGAAATCAAGGGATTAATCACTCTTGAGAACCACTGTGTCTTTGAGCTGGGAACTAATGTGACTTTATATAAAATCCTCATCGTCCCAGTTCTACTATACGTCGCAGAAGCATGAACGTTTAAAATGCGAGTGAAAGCACTCTTAATTCTTTTGAAAAAAAAATTCTTTGAGTGATTTTGGGTATCGTTTTTTCGACTGTGTATGGCAAAGAAGCTGCTACAACGAACTATACCGCTTGTATAGCGACATCCACATAGTTAAAAGGGTTTGAATTCATCACCTGGGATGGCACAAGTGGAAAGGAACCTCAGCTCACTTGGTGTGCAGAACTGGAGGAACCCCGAACTGTTGCGCCATGTTATATTTGGTTGGCAATGAAAATGGAAAACGAGTTTCAGTGATTTTAAATTATTTATCTTTATTTGTCTTTCTCATCTCGATGGTGGTTGACTTCAAAAAGAGACTAAAACCATGCCCTAACCTTCCAAATAATTTAAGACGGTGGTCACACTGGACTGACGGACTGGATTTTGTCTGACATTTCGTGTTCAGACTGATAGTTCTGTCTGAACACTTCCGCGGATTCTTTCTGATATATTAATTGTCAGTGTCCATCAAATTGGTTTGTTTTGGTTTTTTTTTAATTATTTAGAAAATTTTAAAAAATTTAATTAAACAATGAGTGATAGTGAAAATACAGAATTGTTTTTATTTGGCCACTTAAATGCATTAAATGCTGCTCCTTTTATGTTCTTAAATAAAAACCGAAAAAGTGCACGAAAGCAGCGCGAGTGGGAATTGAGAAGGGTGACCAAAAGTTCTTTTCATTTGCTTAACCAGGAACTACGACTGCAAGATACACGTTCGTATAGGAGATATTTGCGAATGAATGGGGATTGTTTCAATGAACTGCTGCAATCCATGAAATATCACCTTTTAAGGCAGGATACGCAAATGCGATCAGCCATCAGCCCAGTAGAAACATTATTGTGTGTCCTGCTATTTTTGGCTTGTGGAGAGTCATACAGTACGAGTTCCAAACTCTGATATCGCTCGCATAGATTTCGGAGAGTGTTCCTGAAATTTGCGGAATTATATACGAACATATTTCGCATGAAATAAATACAAAAGTCGATCAATTGCGAAAGCTAACTCAACTCTACTGTGAAGGCATAATACTGGTAGTAGGGTGGTCATATGGCTAAAATGCAGCTTGATCGTGATGACATCAGGAGGACCGAGAAAAATACTGTGAATCATAAGCAACGACAATAATAGCGAAATCAAACAAAATACTCCCCAGTTATCTGGACAGCCACCCTTGGAGTTTACAGAAACTTAATACCACCTAAGTTTCAAACCCACTACACCAATCTTTCTTTCTCTCTGTCTCTTCCTCTTTCCACAAAAAATTCACGTGTTCTAAAAATTAGTATTAGGGTATTCATATCCCCTTTAACACGTGCAAATTATAAAAAAAAAAAACATTTTGGAGATCAATTCCTAAAGGTGAGTGCAAGATTTTAATATATTGTATTTTAATTAACAAATATTATCTTTACAGTTTCCAGCATCTGGCCAAGAATGGGTCAGAATTGCAGATGATTTTGATTCTCGTTGGGATTTTCAGTTGTGTATAGGTGCATTAGATGGGAAACATGTGGCTTTTCGAGCATCAAAAGTAGATGGTGCTCATTATTACAATTATAAACGCTTCAATAGTGTAGTACTACTAGCCATATGTGACGCTGACTACAAATTCACTTTTGTAGACATAGGGTGCAATGGTCGTATCAGCGATGGAGGTGTTCTGAATCGGAGTGAACTACGAAATGTGCTCTTGAAAGCGTATAGGTACTTACCAGAAGACGAATTGATTGCGGGCAATCGACTACTACCCCATGTCATTATTGGAGATGACGCTTTTCCTTTGGAGAAGTACTTAATGAAGCCATATCCGTACAATAGTACCGAAAAGTTTAAGCCAATCTTCAAGTTTAGGCTCAGCCGTACTAGGCAAACTATAGAGCATGCTTTTGGTATTTTGTCGAACCGATTCAGAATATTGCAAAGTAATATTCACTTGAGACCTCATAAGGTTGTTAAAATCATTCAAGCTTGTTGTGTCTTACACAACTTTCTCATCATGAAGAGTTTGAACTACGTCGATGGAGATAACCAATGCCTGATGGTACCAATAAAAGCGGAAATCCGAAAAGGCATTCCAATGAAGCTGATACTGTAAGAAACAAATTTGCAGATTTTCTTACCAACGAAGGCAAGATGTTTTATAATTAAAATTAAAAAAAAAAAGAATTATTAAAAATACATTGCATTTTTTTTTTCTTTTTTGATTTAATTAAACGGTATGAAAAATTACAAACTACAAAGAAAAATTAATATACTATTTAATAATGGAATAATATTCTTTGTTTTTCAATTATCCTCAAATTCACTTGTTGAAGAGTGATATAGCTCCTTGGTTTCTGCTTCGGTAGTAATTGTGGAGGATGGTGCAGCTGTTCAGTGTCTTTTTGCTGTTGGTTGAACATTGGAGAAAGATGTACAGAGTCTTTTAGTTGTTGGTTGAACATTGAAGAAAGATGAATGCTGGTAATGTATTTTATGTTCGGGTCTTATGTGTCCAATTTGCAGTATTTTTGGTTATTATGAGAGATGTTTGAGATAGATATTTGGACTGGCTGTGATTGTGAAGTGGATAGAATGTGTATCGGTCTGAATGCTCTAACAGGTTTTTGCATTGAAGACGTTTCCTAATATGTTATGTAGTGGTTGATATTTATATGTATATGTTGATGTTGACGGCGGTGGTGAGTTTCGGAATTCGGGAAATATAGGGGATGATGATGAGTTAGGCGATATACTTATTTGTGGTGTCTGCGCAATGGAATGGTTATGGGTGGTGACATTGACTGCTCCTTTGCTTCTTCATTGTAAGTATACGGGGTATGTGATGGCGATGCGAGGTATGCAGACGATAATGAGGTTGATCCACTTTCTAAAAAAAAAATAAAGAAATATTTGTAAGAGATAACTTAATTTGGCAACAGTATCTAAATTGTTTACTTATTTATTTATTTAATTACTTATTTTTATAATGAATGCATATGTACATACCTAGCATTGCTTTTTTAAACATAACTAATTTTTTTCTCTGCACTTCTTTGATAATATCCCTTATTTTCCATTTGGCTTCATGGAAAAGTATATCAGGAAGATCAGAAAACTCGGTCTCAACAATTTTTCTCAAATTATACTGCGGTGTACGTGTGCTGTTTCGTTTTGCAGTCTTACTAGTCCGCATGTGGCCAGCTGTTTCCTCCGCACCTTTAAACGATCGGGTAAGCTGTAGTTCTACGCCGATATTTTTCCCTTTGGTGATGGTAGGACTCTATGAAATTGCTCATTTATTTTTAATTGATTCGTTAAAATATTTAACTTTACCTGTGTTTCACTCGATATCAGTCCCATCATCGTATTCTTCAACTGTTTCATCCATTGCATTTTTATTATACGGCTGAAAAAAAATCTTATTATTCAATTGCTAGAAAATTAGTTGTTTATTATTACCTGTCGAATATTTCAAAACGATGGAGTCCAAAAATTATAGTTGCTCATAGCACCACAACTTTGGGACATACTCGTAGTCGCCAGCCGTCCTAGCTCTACTTTTTTACGATAAAGAAATGCAGTTTTTTTCCTTTATGTATTGACTTCTTAATATTTTTAACTTAGCCTTTACTTCATCATGAGTTAATATTGGGCGCATTTCTTTCAGGTTTTCTGTGATCGAAATCAAAGCATAATTTTTCTTCAACCTGTTTAAAAAATCCGCACTTATAGAATTGTACAGCTCAGGACACTGCTGATAAAGAGTAATCACAATCACTGGAATGCACACTAATCTATTCAACGATCTCTGGAATACACGCCAAAAAAAAAACCGGAATCTAAAAATGTAATTTTAAGAAACCTACGAAAATAAACAAATAACACCCCCAAATACAATTTTATTTCCCAATTTTTTTAACACCGGCAACCGATTGACATTTTCGAACGTCAGAAAAAATCCTAAAATTTTAAAAAACCAAAAAATCCGGATTGACGTAACATGTTACATCTCCACTTCCCCCTTGGCCTGTAAACGTAAAAAATCCAGTCCGTCAGTCTTGTGTGAACACCCTCTAACGTGGTTTCTGTCATCTATCAAACATCGATAACATTAGTTCGTGATAGATCGATAACAATACAACATAATAAGGTTGACAATGTATGGTATTAAGGGAAAAATACATTAAGTATTTGCTGTGATCAAGGACCCACAAATCGTAGTTCATATAGTAAACTTAATCTAAATGAAAAAAACTTTAACTTCACTTACAAAAATAAATCCATATATGGAATGTATGATATTTCAAATCTTATAAAGAGTATTCGGAACAACTTACTTAAATACAAATTGGCCACTTTTGATGGAACTGTTAATTGGAAGGTAATTGAATACCTTTATAACATCAAAAAAAGTAATACTACCAAAATATGTCCAAAACTTACATCGGCACACATTGATCCTACTGAGTTTCAGAAAATGAACGTGAAGTTGACTGCATAAGTTCTAAGCAGATCTGTAGCCTGCGGCATTGAAACTTTACTAAAACTCAACAAATTTCCAAGTCATGTAGCCCAGTTTGCAAAATCTACAGCTGAATTTATAAAAAAAGAAATAAGGGATTATATATTAAACATCGAACCCACAAACGCAAGAAATGGATCATTTTGTTTCAAAGGCTTGGTCTTAACTATAGAAAGCGTTTTAAGAATAAGAGACACATTATTCATGGATCATAATGATTTATATTACATTTATGTAAATAAATTTAATCAAGATCCATTAGAGAACTTATTTGGTAAAATAAGAGCGCGGAATATTAATAAAAGTAATCTAAGTGTTTCCGAATTTAGCTCCCTGCTAGCCAAAGTTATATCGATAAAATTTTTATTCAAATCGAAATGTTTCAACTGCGAAGAAGGCGATTCGGAATATCTACAGGTGGATTGGAATGCTATTTTGCAGAGTGATATAGAAGAACAAATAATACTTAACCAAGAGCTGTCACAAAATCACGACATTCTTAAGAATGAGGAATGTTTTGAAAATAACATGAATACGAACAATATAGTTAATCCACCAGATGAAGACGCAATATCAGTCAAGGTACCGCAGGTCAACGACCTTGCTACAAGATACTTTGCCGGATACTGCTTCTTTAAAACAATAAAAAAAAATGAACAAAATCTGTGAACATTGTGCTGAAGAAATGTCAAAGGACAAACAGAATTTCGATCTAACGGAAGTATTGATAAAATAAAAAGAATATGAAAATTCAAAAGACTATACGGTTCCCTTATGGCCGCCGGAAAAATATTTTCAAGTATGCCTTTTTCATGTACAAATATTTTGCAAATGCTTTCGAAAACTACCTTTTGCATCTAACTTAAAAGAAAATATAATCAAAGAATGTATTGTAACATAATGTAGCATAATAACTACGCCCTCGAACAGGCAACAAATTCCGAAGTGTCTTTTCGTTTGAGGTTCGTGTCTGAAATTAGTCTCCACAGCTCGGATAATATCACGGATAAGAGAGAACAAGAGAGAATTATAACTGCACGAAATGATTGTCATCTTGGAATTATTACATCAGAATTTTTTTTGTTCCAGTGGTCGAAGAATTTGCTAGAAGTTTCTGGCTATCAGAAACTTCTGCTATATAAGGACAGATGGCGATATAGACCAGGCAGTTGGTTTAGAAAAGTGGCGAAGAGATTGGAAAAGTGATAATGGGCCAAGATGGAATTTTGTGATAAATTGAAAGTTGAGAGTTAATAAGAAGAAGTAATTAGTTTGGATTTGTAAATTAAGTAATTGAAAGGAGATAAAGTGATTTGAGAGGAAAGAGACCTTGTAAGAAAAGAATTTGCGAAGAATAGTGTAGTGTGAACTTGAATTGTTTTATAGACTAGAAAATAAAGAAATATATTTCACAGAATATCGTTTTATCTACTCGAGCCGTAGCTCGCATATTACATTGGTGTCAGAAGTGGGATAAAACTTACTCTGTGAACAACTATTTCCGTGGTGTGAAATTTCACAATTTTAAAAAAAAAAAACCATTTCTGTGATGAGTTAATTAGTTGCGTAAAATGGGTCGCAAATTGGGAAAACTAACTATAATTCAACTAAAGGCAGAACTCAGTAAGCGGAATCTCGACACAACTGGGGGAAAAGATGCCCTACTGATTCGCCTGGAAGAAGCAATAAAGCAGGAAGGAGAAAATCCGCAGGACGCAGAGTTTGACGTGGAAGAGGAACCAGCAAGTACAGTAGCCGACCCGGGTATAACAAGTCTGCTCCTGCAACTTAAGTCAGTCATGGACGAACAAAAGAAAGCAATAGAAGACCAAAGGAATTCTATAGAACTTAAGCTCGACGACCAAAAGAAAGCAATGGACGAACAAAAGAATTCTCTAGAACTTAAGCTGGACGAACAAAAGAAAGAATTCTATAGAACTTAAGCTTGATGAACAAAAGAAAGCAATGGACGAACAAAAAAAAGCAATGGACGAACAAAGGAATTCTCTAGATGCTCTGGAAAGTAAACTTGATGAGCAAAACAAGAACTTGGAATCCAAATTCGAAGTGATCGAAGAGAAAATCGAGAAGGTCGAGACGCAACTCGAAAAAGTCGAAACTAGATTCGATGAAAATTTTGAGAAACATGAAACTCAGTTCGGGAAGTTAGAGACTCAGTTTGAAAAAGTGGATACGCAATTCGAGATAGTAGGAAAGCAAGTCGAAAATCTTGCTAAGGAGCTCAGCAACGTGAAGAGACAGAAAGCACGGGAATATTCCACTGACGGTCTGAGAAGAAAGGAGATGCAGCCTCCTATCTTCGATGGTCAAACATCATGGCCAATTTATAAAAGACAATTCGAAGCGGCCGCAATGACCAACAGCTGGGACGATGAAGAGAAGTCTATTGCACTCACACTTGCACTGAGGGGTCCAGCTGCGGAGCTCTTGCAGACCATCCCGGAAGATAAACAGCAGAACTACGACTCTCTGGTTCAGGCTATCGAGATGCGGTTTGGGGATGAACACATGCAGCAGGTGTACAGGGTTCAGCTGCGTAGTCGAGTCCAGAAAAGGGGGGAAACGCTCCAACAGTTGCAAGCGGATATAGAACGACTAGCCCATCTTTCATACCCTAAAGCCGGTGAGGAGCTTATCAACGAAATGGCGGTGGAAGCTTTTATTCAGGCCATAAAGGACAGACAACTGCAAATGGCTGTAAGGATGGCTGAAAAGCGAACACTCCCCAAGGCATTGGCATTCGCTTTGTCAATGAAGGCTGCGGACCAAGCATACCAGGGAATACACCGTGTCAGGGAAATGTCCGTCGTGGAATGCTCATGCCAGAGAACAGCCGTCGTGGATGAAGACAGAGCTCGCGGAAGTCAAATCCGTTGCTGGAATTGCAACCAAACCGGACACCTACAACGGCAGTGCAGAAGTGCACCTAGACGAGGAAATTTTCCACATTGCGGAAGTAGGAGAAGCAGAGAGGAAGCATCTGGCGGTGATAACATCCATCCTGTCAGTCAGACTTCCCAAAACCAGCAGTCGGGAAATGTGTAAAGACCAGCTTCGCGGGGCAGAAGTTGGTTACTGGAATCGAGGCCCCCAGGAACACCATTCAAGTTTCGCAAACCAAACGGGCTAACAAGAGCCTGACAGTGGAGGCACTAATTAACAAGAAGAAGTGACACAGGTGCCACAGCCTTCATTGTAAGAAGAGATATCGTCAGAAGCTCCTGGCTACACAACACCAACAGCTACTGCCTGAAGACTGCAACAGGGGAAATGGCGAATTTGTTTGGAAACGTTCGTCTTACGATTACTCTGGCGGGACTGACGTTCTCCCATGCGTTTCTGGTGGCAGATATATGCGACGAATGCATCATCGGAATAGACTTCATGAAAGCAAATAAAGTAATCCTGGACATCGGGATGCCAGTACTGAGGTATCGAAATGTGGAGATTCCGATGGTGTACGGAAATGAGAATGCCGTAACTCTCAGGACAGTCATCAGCAAAGACGAAGTTTTGCCGCCTTCTTCAGAGACAATCATTTGGACGAAGCTGGAAGGTGATCTTGGGAGCCACCGATTCTACATAGTAGAACCAGACCCAGAGAAGAATTCTCAAGATTACATTGTGGGAAAGAAGTTAGTCGAACCAAAGAACACCATGGTTCCAGTGAGAGTTTTGAACGCGAGACCACACACTGTCAAACTAAGGCTAGGGGAGGTGACTGGAAAATGCACGCCGATTACCGCCGTCACAACAATATCTGAACGTGATGCTCCGAAACCTCTCCCATCACCTTGGGCAGCGGAAACGAGAGAGACGATTCTCCAGTCCAGTGAACTGAATCAGGAGCAGCGAACTATGGCAGAGAATCTTATCAATGAGTACGCTGATGTATTTGCCTCACAGGACGGAGAATACGGCCGAACACACCTGGTACAACATCGAATAGACACTGGTGATACTAGACCAATTCGTCAGCCTGCTAGGCGCCTTCCATTGGCAAAACAGACAGAAGTTCAGGAGATGGTGTCGGCAATGGAGAAAGAAGGTCTGAGGTCTGATTGAAAGTTCCAAAAGTCCGTGGGCATCACCGGTTGTACTGGCTAACAAGAAAGATGGCAGCACGCGGTTCTGCGTGGACTATCGGCAGCTCAATTACGTCACCAAGAAAGACAGCTACCTCTGCCATGGATTGACGACACGCTAGACACAGTATCAGGAGCCCGATGGTTTTCCACTCTCGACTTGAAGAGTGGCTACTGGCAGGTACAGATCCATCCAGAAGACCGGGAGAAAACCGCCTTCACCGCAGGAAATTGGCGTGAATTGCCATCCACGGTAATGCCATTCGGGCTGTGCAATGCTCCGACGACTTTCGAGCGATTGATGGAATGTGTCCTGCAAGGGTTAACATGGAAAATCTGTTTGGTATACTTGGATGATGTCATCGTCGTAGGAAAAACGTTCGCGCAACACCGAGACAATCTAAGGGATGTGTTTCAAAGGCTTCGAAGTGCCCACCTGAAGCTCAACCCCAAGAAGTGCGCCCTGTTTAGAGCGGAAGTCAAGTAACTGGGACATTAATTTCAGCGAAGGGAGTGAGAACCGATCCAGAGAAGGTCGAAGCGGTAAAAAACTGGCCAGTCCCCAAAGACAAACACCAACTAAGGAGCTTCCTGGGCCTAGCCACCTACTACAGACGGTTCGTGAAGGATTTTGCCGGTATCGCAAAGAGCCTACACCAGTTGACGGAAAAGGGGAAACAATTCAAATGGTCAATTGAGTGCGAGAAGAGCTTCAAGGCACTTAAACAACGGCTATGCGATGCTCCGATACTAGCTTACCCCACTCCCGGGGAAACGTTGATTGTGGATGCAGATGCTAGTAATGTCGGGGTAGGAGCCGTACTCTCCCAGGTGCATGAGGCCCAAGAGAAGGTGACAAGGCGGGAACTCCTAGCTTTGATCTTGGCTACGAAGCATTTTCACAAATACCTCTATGGGAGGAAGTTGGTTCTTCGCACAGACCATGCAGCCTTAAAATGGCTATTACAGTTCAAGAGTCCTGAGGGTCAGGTCGCAAGATGGATCGAAAGGCTGCAAATCTACGACTACGAAATACAGCATCGTAAAGGAAAACTCCACTCTAATACGGATGCACTGTCCCGGAGACAATGCAGAATGGATTGTAAACATTGTGCGCGTCAGGAAGAACGGGAGCTGGTTTCCATCCAAAGAATGAGAGCCGAACCTATCGCCGGCTTGAGCGTAGATGAGATCCGGAACGTTCAGAAGAAAGACTCGTCCGGAGGCCACTTGGGAGTGAATAAGACGCTAGAAAAGGTACGAGAACGTTTTTGTTTTTTATTGGTTAAAAGCGAAGGCAGATATCGAGGACTGGTGCAGAAAATGAGACGTGTGTGCAGCTAGCAAGGGTCCGAGAATCAAAACTCGAGGTAAGATGCACCAATACAACGTGGGAGCACCTTTCGAACGAATCGCCATTGACATCGCAGGACCCTTTCCGGAAACCGACAATGGTAATCGGTATATACTCGTAGTGATGGACTACTTCAGTAAGTGGCCGGAAGCGTTTCCGATCCCTAACCAGGAAGCCAGAACCGTGGCGGAGCAGATCGTCTACAATTGGGTTAGCAGATTCGGTGTGCCCTTGGAATTACATTCTGACCAAGGGCGGAACTTCGAGTCAAGAATCTTCCAAGAGATGTGTCAACTATTCGGAATCAAAAAGGCAAGAACAACCCCGCTTCACCCACAGTCGGACGGTATGGTGGAGCGTTTCAATAGGACTTTGGACGAACATCTCTCGAAGGTCGTAGGTGACTACCAACGGGATTGGGACCGGCAGATTCCCTTGTTTTTGATGGCCTATAGAAGTGCCGTGCATAGCACTACTCGACATACGCCGTTCGAAATCTTATTTGGTGGAATAGCTCGTTTACCCAGTGAGATGAAATTTGGATCTCCTACCAATGAGCCCAGAAATGAAGAAGAGTACGTGGCGGACCTTAGGGAAAGGCTTAGGGACATACACCAAAGGACCAGAAGCCAGATTAAGATAACGAGCGACCGCATGAAGACCAGGTATGATGCCAAGGCAACAACGTCAGGATTCCAGGAAGGAGATCTAGTGTGGCTGTATAATCCCCATCGCCAAAAGGGGAAATCAAATAAGTTGCAGCAGAACTGGGAGAGTCAATACAGAATAATAACCCGCATCAACGATGTTGTCTACCGCATCCAGCGAGGACCAAGGGCCAAAATGAAAGTGGTTCATGTGGACCGACTGAGTCGATACAATGGCCGAAGTGAGGACACACTTGTTCGGGACGAACAAGTCTAAGAGGAGGGCAGTGTAACATAATGTAGCATAATAACTACGCCCTTGAACAGGAAACAAATTCCGAAGTGTCTTTTCATTTGAGGTTCGTGTCTGAAAAGACACTTCGGAATTTGTTGCCTGTTCGAGGGCGTAGTTATTATGCTACATTATATTACAGTATAAAGGCAACAAATATACATTTTCCGAATTGGTTCAATGTATGTTATGACCACAAGATTAATTTAATAAATTTCCTAATAGTGGTATTGCTCTGGAAAAATTGTAAATGGGTTCCTGATAAGAATTTAAATAAAAGTAGAATTTCCAGAAATAAAATAAAAAAATTGCAAAATGTAATGAACGCTTAAACAGTAAAGTCGACAGATAAATTGATAGTGATTATTGGGAGGTGGGGAGGATGGGGGTCGATGGGTTTATATGGGTTATAATACACGGGTCGTTTCTGGAATAATTACTGGTCATTGTGCGACCAGTGGAGCTGCGGGGAGCGACTCGGTGTAGCTTCGGGGACGAAGAAGAAATTGAATCAGTTCGTCACCTGCTGTGTGATTATTCTGCCCTACCCGTTACAAGAATGAGGGACTCTAGGAAGTTACTTCTTCTCGGAATTGGAGGACTTAGGTAATATAAAGCTTACGGATTCCAGAGTTAAACGATTGGGCACAATGGACCCGAATTTGTTGGTCTAAGTGAACAGTGGCTCTATTTGTCACAAGGCACCCATCTACCTAACCTAACCTAGAGATGTCGCATCACAAATCAGTTCAACTCAACGAGACGTCTATTCATAAAACTTCATTACATGCGGTGAACCCACACAGAAGGGACGAAGTTTTACAATAAGAAACCAGAATAACCAGAACAACAACAATAACTACAGTTTTTTTTTTTTTTGAATTTGCACGTGTGGAAGAGGTTATGAATACTCTTATACTAATTTTTAGGACACGGGCATTTTTGTGGAAAGGGGAAGAGACAGAGAGAAAGACAGATTGGTGTAGTTGGTTTGAAACTAGGCTGGTATTAAGTTTCAGTGAACTCCAAGGGTGGCGTCCAGATAACTGAGGAGTATTTTTGTTTTGCTGTTATTGTCGTTGCTTATGATTCACAGTATTTTTTTCCTTCCTCCTAATGTCATCATCACAATCAATTTGCATTTTAGCCATATACTACCCTACTGCCAGTGTTATACCTTCGTAGTAGAGTTGACATAAACTTTCGTAATTAATCGACTTTTTTTTATTTATTTCATACAAAATAAATAGATGATTTTTGACATCAGGATTCGAACCGTGAACCTGCAGAAATCACATGTTCAGAATTAGGACAGTAGTTTTAAGAAAATCAAAAACAAGTGAAGTGTTTTCGATGCGACAGTCCCCATCTTGCTAATGCTTGCTTTCACATAAGTACGGTGTGTAACTTGAGTAATGTGCGTGGTCATCTTGCCAAAGTAGGCTTAAAAAAAAACCACGAAAAATAAATATCAGCACATAAACCATTTGGAAGATGGCTACGAACACTACGAAGAGGAACCTTTCGTCTATATTGACACTTTAAGTGCTAAAAATGAATTTGCAGAAAAATTATGGATAGAAGTGCGTATAGAGAATGAATTAATTAAGATGGAGATTGATAGCGGGGCCGGCGTTTCGTAATGAGTTATATTGAATTTGTTAAACATTTTAAACATTTGCCAATTAAAAGTTCTAACATCAATTAAGTACCTACAATAATTCTCTTTTACAAATTTTAGATGTTGCAGAAGTTGTTGTTGCGAGTACTCCTCAGAACATAAAAGTGGGAGAAAAAATATTGGGTTTATAACTTAATTCGTGCGGTTTTTTCCCAAAATTTGAACGTTTTTTTTAAGAAAAACATGTACAATAGAATTATTCAAAGTATTGCCCATCTGAAGCTATGACTTTTCCCATCTTTCTGGCAATTTGTGGATCCCATCCCAAAAGAACTGCGCCGGCTTGGCAGCCAAGAATGACTCAAGCCAATTTTTGATATTCTGCTATGATGTGGACCGTATTTCAGTGAGGGCGTTCTGCATCGACCAGAACAAATGGTAGTCAGAAGGGGCAAGGTCTGGGCTATAAGGTGGGTGGGATAAAACTTCCCATCCACTGTTTGCAAATAGTTCTTAACCAGAATAGCAACGTGGGGCCGAGCGTTGTCATGATGGAAAATTATTGCCTCGTGTCTGGTCGCATATTCCGGGCGTTTTTCGGCTACTGCTCTCTTCAAATGGATTAATTGTGTTCGGTAGCGTTGTCCATTGATGGTTTCACCCGGTTTTAGCAGCTCATAATACAGCACACCCTTCTGATCCCACCAAATACAGAGCATTACCTTCGCGCCATAGATATTCGGCTTTGCCGTTGATTTGGCTGGTTGGCCGGGTTTCACATATGATTTTTTGCGCTTGGGGTTGTCGTAATGGATCCATTTTTCATCACCAGTAACAATCCGATGCAAAAATGACTTCCCTTTGTGGCGTTCCAGCAGCATTTCGGACATGTAAAACCGCCTTTCGACGTCTCTCGGCTTGAGTTCATGTGGAACCCAATTTCATTGCTTTTGAATATATCCAGCTGCTTTTAAACGCTTTGAAATGGCTGCTTGAGTGACACCCAAAGATTCTGCGAGCTCTTCTTGTGTTTGGCAACAATCTTCATAGAGTAATGCTTCCAGTTCTTCATCTTCAAACTTTTCTGGCTGCCCACTTTTAAATCGTGCAAACCACTTTTGGCACGTTCGCTCAGCTAGCGCATGTTCACCATAAACTTCCAATAAAATACGATGACTTTCGGCAGCAGTTTTCTTCATATTAAAGTAATGAAGAAGAACTCCACGCAAAAACACTTTTTCAGGCACAAAGTTCACATATTTGAGTGAAAAAAATTTATTGTTGTTTACCCTTCAAATGAATGACATATACTAAAATGACGTACAATGACAGTAGCTTTCCAACGCATGTTCCAATGGAATAATAACAATGGAATAATACAAATTACGCCATCTCTTAGCAAACCGCACGAATTAAGTTATTGACCCAATAAATCGTAATTAAATAATAAAATTGTAATCAGGTAAATGTTAAATTTAATTCTAAATTGCAAATGGTTTCCAAGATTCGAAATGTTCCTCCTGAATTGCCAGTGTTTTTTAAAGAAGTATAGTATATTGTTTAGTGATAATGTAGGGGTGATAAAAGGGGAACCTGTATCGATAGTCTTGATGTCTAACGCAAAACCTATTTTCATTACCCACTAAAAAAGAAATTAAAAATTTTGTATTGCAGGGTGTTCTAAAAAAGTAGATAACAGTGATTGGGCGACCCCATTTGTACCTATTGTGAAAGCAAATGGCAAAATACGTCTTTGCAGAGATTTTAAGATAACCTTGAATAAATTCGTGGGTGCGATTGAGCATCCGCTCCCCACAATAAATGAACTTTTTCACGAGATGAATGGAGGTGAACAATTCTCGAAGGTTGACCTTCTTCGTGCTTATATGCAATGGAAAGTACCCGTAAGGGATGAGGATAAGGAGAAATTAACTTTATCCACATTTTTGGGTCTTTTCAAATACACTAGCCTTTGGTATGGTCTCAGCTGTGCACCTGCAGATATGCAATATATGTATATGCAAAGTTTTAAATCTACAATAAAGTACAAACGTTTCGAAAAAAAAAAATGGAAATGCTGCCGCAATGTCCCGACTACCTATTCCGGCAAAAAGTGTTGTGAAGTTTGAGGAATCTGATTTGTTTGAAATCAATCAAATAGAAACAATGATGATCACTGCTAAACACATTGCGGAGGAAATTTCAAGGGCTCCGGGTCTTAGTAAGTTACTAAAAGGTATCCAGAACGGTAAAACTGTACCAGCTAGTTTTCGATTTGAGGTAAATCAAGAGGAATTCTCTATTCAAAGTGGGTGCATAATGCGATATTTGCGTGTCCGAGTAGTTATCCCCACTAAATTTCGAAAAATTGTTCTTGAGGATATGCAATCGTCGCATTTCAGGGTTTTTTTTTAATAATCTGCGCTCGCCGAAGGGGACATGAATACCCTTAAACTGTTTCAGGGCACTGGCGTTAGGAAAAGGGGGAAGAGGAATAGAGGAGGAGCCTGTGCACGTTGGCTTTAAATGTTTGAAGGTTGTAGTGATGGGAAAATACAGAGCCTGGTAGAATATTCCACATTCGTGTCGTTCGGCTTATAAACGAATCCCTATATTTGACAGTACGATCGAAATATGTTTTTAAGTTTGAACTGATGTGCATTCGAAGCATTGCGGGTGAAATTTTGAAGAGGAAGAATGCAACTGGCTATTTCGCTAGAGCATTTTTTATAAAAAAAAAAGAAAAACGATAAAACAGGGAGAGACATGAGACATTTCTCCGCTGTTCAAGTGAATGTATGGAATTCACAATGTCTCTATCACCTATAAGCACAGATAATAAATTACCCAGATGTCTCATTCATATGGGAAGAAGGGATATATGAAAACGAAATTCATTAAAAAAATTAATAAGCTTAAACTGCTCACAAAAGGGAAAAAATCAGAACACAGAACATTTGATTTTACTGCCCACTTTTTAGTCCATCGTGTCACTCACCCATACCCTTGTTTACCTTCACTGCAAAAAAGAAATAAAAATAAATATTTTGTGCGACTGTGGTCACGGAGTGCTGATGCCGACACGTTGGTAGGATGGATATGGAGTATCTGTATAGATTGTATATATATATGTGGGCTATGTTGTGTGCTAACACTGGCAGTAGGGTAGTATATGGCTAAAATGCAAATTGATTGTGATGATGACATTAGGAGGAAGGAAAAAAATACTGTGAATCATAAGCAACGACAATAACAGCAAAACAAAAATACTCCTCAGTTATCTGGACGCCACCCTTGGAGTTCACTGAAACTTAATACCAGCCTAGTTTCAAACCAACTACACCAATCTGTCTTTCTCTCTGTCTCTTCCCCTTTCCACAAAAATGCCCGTGTCCTAAAAATTAGTATAAGAGTATTCATAACCTCTTCCACACGTGCAAATTCCAAAAAAAAAAAAAACTGTAGTTATTGTTGTTGTTCTGGTTATTCTGGTTTCTTATTGTAAAACTTCGTTTGTACCGTTCCCTTCTGTGTGGGTTCACCGCATGTAATGAAGTTTTATGAATAGACGTCTCGTTGAGTTGAACTGATTTGTGATGCGACATCTCTAGGTTAGGTTAGGTAGATGGGTGCCTTGTGACAAATAGAGCCACTGTTCACTTAGACCAACAAATTCGGGTCCATTGTGCCCAATCGTTTAACTCTGGAAACGTTAAAAGTCCGCTGTTAGAACCACACAGATAATGGTATAAACCTCAGTAGGTCCGTAAGCTCTATATTACCTAAGTCCTCCAATTCCGAGAAGAAGTAACTTCCTAGAGTCCCTCATTCTTGTAACGGGTGGGGCAGAATAATCACACAGCAGTTGACGAACTGATTCAATTTCTTCTACGTCCCCGCAGCTACACCGAGTCGCTCCGCGTGAACTCCAATGGCACAATGACCAGTAATTATTCCAGAAACGACCCGTGTATTATAACGACTAAGTTTCACCAGAAAAATTTGATCTCTTCTTGCTAAAGGCCGTCCATAGCGCCCTGGCCGTTGCGCATGTTTCCAGATGAATCCATCGTCTGTCGATGGTTTTGTCTTCTATTTTCTTTCGGAGGGAACTGATTGGGGTTACTACAAAAGGGTGGGCCCGCGATAAGTGCAGCGTCGACCCTTTCCTAGCAAGCTCGTCAGCCCTTTCATTTCCTTCGATATCGATATGCCTTGGAACCCAGCAGAGGGTCACCGCATTCGCTCTGGATGTTCGGTTCACAAGCCTTGATCTAATTACAGCCAGAGCTTTAATGGCTGCCTGGCTTCCTATTAGTCAGTTATCGTTTTACCAACGATATTACTGTCGCGTATAATTTCCGCAGCCTGTATGGTGGCTGTGATTTCAGCCTGAAAGACGCTGCAGTCATCCCTTATTCTAAAGGAGTTGTTTATTCCTATTGCCTCACAATAAACTCCGGCTCCCGTGCCAACGTCCATCTTAGAACGGTCGGTATAGAACGCCAGTTATTTTTTCTTCATGGTTCTCAGGTCCCTCCAGTGGGGTCGTGAAATCAGTTTCCGCTGATCTGCTGTTAGTTCTCCATCGGGATAAAATGGAGGCATGGCCGTGTAGGCTCGATGACCACAATCGGCCATCTTTCAGTCTTACAGCGGTTTTAGCCACCAGACTGCTACAGTATATATCAAGCGGAATGAAACTGAGCATGGTTTCCATTGCCGCTGTTGGTGTTGTTCTTATTGACCCCATGACTCCGATACACGCTTCCCTCTGGATTTTGGTGAGGTTTGAAAGCTGATATTGCTTCTCAAGAACCATCCACCAAACTAGTGAACCATATGTGAGAATGGGTCTTACGACCGCTGTGTATATCCAGTACAGCACAGCTGGTTTGCAGCCCCACGTGTTGCTGAATGCCTTTTTGCAAGAATAGAAAGCTACGCTAGCTTTTTTGATGCGTTCGGCAGTGTTATCCTTCCAGTTCAGTTTGGAATCTAAAATTACGCCCAGGTATCGAGCTAAACTTGAGATACTTAGTTCAATATCACCGATGTTTGGGGGTCTGAAGGTAGGAATTGATCTCTTCTTAGTGAAAGAGCTACTTCTGTCTTTGAGGGGTTCACTCCCAGCCCTTTGCTGCTGACCCAATTATTCACTAGTTGTAGTGCAAGATTTAGTCTTTCACTTAGGACGGGAGGGAATTTTCCCGAAACCAGGATGACCACACTGGCCGTCGTGTTGAAGCCGTTTATCCTTCAGTATCACCAAGATCTCATCCACTACGAGGAGCCATAATAAAGGAGACAGAACTCCGCCTTGGGGGGTTCCTCTGCAGACGCTTCTCCGGATGGTTAAATCTCCTAGCATTGAAAATATAGCCCTCGATTAAAGCAACTGTGCAATCCAATTGCAGAAACCCGTGTTTAAATTAGCTCTGTGTAGGCTGTCAATGATCGCGTCAGTGTTTACGTTGTTAAAAGCCCCTTCAATGTCTAGGAACGCTCCGAGAGTGAACTCTTTAAAGTGGAGGGATCTTTCTATACTTGATACGACCCTGTGTAGCGCAGTATCTACCGATCTGCCGCAGATGTATGCGTGTAGTGATTTAGATAGGTAATTATCGCCGATCACCTTTCTTATGTATACATCTATTAAACGTTCCAGTGTTTTTAGCATAAAAGACGACAGACTGATAGGTCTCAGATCTTTTGCTCTTGTGTGGCTCGCTTTCCCCGCTTTGGGAATAAATACGACACGCACCTCCCGCCATGCTTTAGGAACATATCCTAGCTTAAGGCATCCTGTGAAAATGCGCTTGAGCCATGGAATAGCAATATCCACTGACTCCTGCAGCATCACAGGTCGAATGTTATCCATTCCTGGTGCCTTATATGGAGCAAATGATTTAATTGCCCAGGCTATCTTGTCATCATCTATTATATTCCTCACGTCTTCTGCGCTTATTCCCGGTGTCGTCTCTGGAGTGGTTAGATCATCTTCGGAGATCGATGTACATCTGGGAAAATGAGTACTCAATAGTATATCTAGCGTTTCCTCTTGTGACTATGCCCAGGTACCATCACCTTTCCTAATATTGGATGCCGGCATTGGCGTCTTGGCCAGAATCTTACGTAAGCGGGACGCTTCGTTTGTTGATTCTATAGACGCGCAAAAGGACCTCCAGGAGTTCTTCTTTGCGAACCTAATCTCTTTCTTGAGCAACTTTAAGCTTTCTTCATAGGTGGACTACTCAACGACCACCTCTTTTGCGAGGTTCCATCCTACTCTTGAAATGCGAATGAGGTCCGCTATTTTATCGCTCCACCATGGTGGACGCTTTTTACCGCTATGCCTACTAATCGGACAGGATTTCTCGAAAGATTGTGTTAGAGAGTCGGTCAGTGCATCGACTGCATTGACAACGGCTTCTATAGAGATGAGGTCCTCGGTGAAGTGATTCACCGATTTCCTTAGTTCTCTCTTGAATTTTGACCAGTTCTACGCGGATTTCTAAAAATCCCTTTCCCACAAGTAGATGAGCGGCCTTGCGAGGGAAGTTGATGCCGTCATCGTAAGGTAGGTACGCAGATGCCACCGTGCAGTTCCCGTTTACCCTTCTCAAGTCGCTGGAGCTGAAATGAGACTGCAATAAAATTTGAAGACTCTTTTTAGCCACGATACAAGTCCTAACCTTGCGAGCGTCACGTCTTTTGACCCTAATCCCATCACGTGATTGTTGAGAATCTACGGTTCCTGGATTAAGGCCAGATCCAGCTGCTCCTTCATGAGGAGCAGCCTTGTCGGAGGCGACTGTAGTATGATGGAGGTTGATTTGCACTACCTTCATTGATTGTTGCAATTTCAACTTCCATAGCGTCAGTCGCCCCATCGTTTTCTGCCCGCTGAATCGGCTTTAGGAGTTTCAGAGTTAGTTCTCCCGCTCCATAGAACAGCTTCAACTGTTTATCTTCCAGAAGTGAGGTCGGAGGTTCATTCATGAGGATGATGAATCCCTTGGTCCCATTCTTCGATTCTTCCTCCACAACGACCTACCAGCTCTTCATATCAGTAGAAGAGTTCTGGGCTTTTAGGAAGCTGAGGATCTCCGTTTTGTCCACACCCCAGTCAGGAACACAGAGCCTGCCCTTGGGTATGGTTGGGATTTCAGCGGGAGGTACCGCTCGCAGTGCAGCCCCTTTCCATAGTTTTCTTTCGTATAAGGAAAGACTGCTCCAGCTAAGGCCTTCTCAATCATTTGACCGCGTTCTTGGGAGTACTGGCCAATAGGTTTTCTGAAGTCCACTACAGCTAGCTGAAGTGAACTACAAATTGCCATGCTGAAAGGCATCTCCGTATCAGTCTTCGACTTTTTGGGGAGATTTTTAGTGTCCTCCGAGAATCTCAACCTTTTTGACACAAAATCCTCACTTTTGGTCTTGGCCATCCTACGAGAATGCTCAGCGGCCCTCGAGATTTCTGGCTGACCTAGGACCTGCTTTAGCGGCAGCGGTCTTGCTGGGAGTTTTTGTGTTAGTTGCTCCCTTCCTTCTGATGTCTGCCTTAGGGGCATCTACTTTACGGTTGGCCTTGGTTTTACCAGCAGTCTGGCTAGGCGCAGGCTTCGCAAGAGCGTCCTTTTCTATAATATCAATAGCCCAGGCCAGGGAGTTTTGTTCTTTCTCGGAGAGGGAAGATGGGTCCATTACCTCCAGGATCGATTTGATATACGTCGCTCTACGGAACAACCGCATTCTCATCTGACCTGGAGAGACTTTCTTCTTCATCTCCCACTTCCGGGTACTCTCGGATGGATCTGCTAATAGCCGCTCCTCCATTTCCATAAAGATCTCCGGGTTGGCAGCCGATAGTGGCTGTCGCTCAGTCAATTCTGGTACACCTACGGATAGCGTGTCAGCGTCCGATCTGCTGTTTATTTTGTTTTGTTTTTTCCTTTTCTTTTTCTTTTTTGTTCCTTTTTTCCCACTAGTAAGGTCGGAATGCAGGTATTCCGACAGAGCCGCCATGCCGGGATAAGTCATTTTCTGATCACAGACCTCGCCAGGGCATATGTGAGAGCTCGTTAGCCGTTGGTATTTTATCCCCCCAACCTTCCATCTTCGGCTCGGTTTTATACTTGCCGATACCACCGTTTGAATAGGGAGGCTATCTTTTAGTTTTCGGACCTCCAGGAGTCGATGAATAATCAGCATTCGCCTACCCATCCTTCAGCCCTACTTAAGCCCCAGCACCACGACAAGGTGGATAGCCATCGCTGGGGTGCAACATCACTAAGGTGGTAGCAGTCTCGACGGCCTTCTCAAATATGAGACTCTTCGTCTCCAACAACCGATCCTTAATTCGCTTGTCTCTTATACCACAGACAAGTTGGTTTCGTAAGGCAGTCATCAGATATGCCCCAAAGTTACAGTGAATAGTCATTGTAGTAAAGTAGCCACGTAATCTTGCATTGATTAACCTTCTACTTGTTCACGATGGTGGAATTCATAGTATTCAGCAACTTCCAAAGGCTGAGGTTTGTAATGCTCCTTGAGCACTTTAACCAAATTATCATACGTTTGGCTTTCAGGTGTAGCTGGGGAAATTCCGTCACAGACTAGGTCAAATGTATTGGGACCTATGCAATGCAGTAGGTAATTAACCTTCCTGTGAACAGAAGAGGTGGTGGAGTTGCCATCTTAGTAAAAAACATCGTTCACAAAATATTACCAACATTATATACTACGGTTATAGAAAACATTGGAATCGAAATTAAACTAAGAAATAATCGTAATTCTAGTTTGAAAGTTTTTTTCAGTTTATTTTCCAGGGGGGTCATCTAATGTAAACAAAGCACAATGCTCTCTGCTTTTAATGAAACTTATACTCAACTTCCAACAAATGAACTCGTGTCTGCTGATGATATTGAATTTACAGCTTCGGATCTTAAAAATCGAAAATCACCAGGTTTGGATAACATTGTAATATGCGAGCTACGGCTCGAGTAGTTAAAACGATATTCTGTGAAATTTATTTCTTTATTTTCTAGTCTATAGAACAATTCAAGTTCACACTATACTATTCTTCGCAAACTCCTTCCTTACAAGGTCTCTTTCTTCTCAAATCACTTTATCTCCTTTCAATTACTTGATTCACAAATCCAAACTAATTACTTCTTCTTGTTAACTCTCAACTTTCAATTTATCACAAAATTACAACTTCGGCTGTTATCACTTTTCCAATCTCTTCGTGCGGTTCAAAACCGACTGCCCTGTCTTGATCGCCATCTGTCATTAAATAGCCGCATTTCTAATAGCCAGAAACTTCTAGCAAATTCTTCGACCACTGGAACAAGAAAATTCTGATGTACAATAATAATTCCAGGATGACAGCTGCAGCCAATAATCTCTTGTTCTCTCTTATCCGTGATATTATCGGAACTGTGGAAACTAATTGCAGACACGAACCTCGAATGAAAAGACACTTCGGAACAAAATTATGCCAGAATGAAAAGACACTTCCGAATTTGTTGCATTATGCTACATTATGTTACACTGCCCCCCTCTTAGACTTGTTCGTCCCGAACAAGTGCGTCCTCACTTCGGCCATTGTATCGACTCAGTCGGTCCACATGAACCACTTTCATTTTGGACCTTGGTCCTCGCTGGATGCGGTAGACAACATCGTTGATGCGGGTTATTATTCTGTATTGACTCTCCCAGTTCTGCTGCAACTTATTTGATTTCCCCTTTTGGCGATGGGGATTATACAGCCACACTAGATCTCCTTCCTGGAATCCTGACGTTGTTGCCTTGGCATCATACCTGGTCTTCATGCGGTCGCTCGTTATCTTAATCTGGCTTCTGGTCCTTTGGTGTATGTCCCTAAGCCTTTCCCTAAGGTCCGCCACGTACTCTTCTTCATTTCTGGGCTCATTGGTAGGAGATCCAAATTTCATCTCACTGGGTAAACGAGCTATTCCACCAAATAAGATTTCGAACGGCGTATGTCGAGTAGTGCTATGCACGGCACTTCTATAGGCCATCAAAAACAAGGGAATCTGCCGGTCCCAATCCCGTTCGTAGTCACCTACGACCTTCGAGAGATGTTCGTCCAAAGTCCTATTGAAACGCTCCACCATACCGTCCGACTGTAGATGAAGCGGGGTTGTCCGTGTATTTTTGATTCCGAGTAGTTGACACATATCTTGGAAGATTCTTGACTCGAAGTTCCGCCCTTGGTCAGAATGCAATTCCGAGGGCACACCGAATTTGCTCAAACAATTGTAGACGATCTGCTCCGCCACGGTTCGGGCTTCCTGGTTAGGGATCGAAAACGCTTCCGGCCACTTACCGAAGTAGTCCATTACTACGAGTATATACCGATTACCATTGTCGGTTTCCGGAAAGGGGCCTGCGATGTCAATGGCGATTCGTTCGAAAGGTGCTCCCACGTTGTATTGGTGCATCTTGCCTCGAGTTTTGATTCTCGGACCCTTGCTAGCTGCACACACGTCGCATTTTCCGCACCAGTCTTCAACATCTTCCTTCGCTTTTAACCAATAAAAAAAACGTTCTCGTACTTTTTCTAGCGTCTTATTCACTCCCAGGTGGCCTCCGGACGCCCCGCCATGCATTTCTTGTAACACCTCCTTGACCCTCGTCCGCGGCACGACAAGCTGCATTACAAATGACTTTCCGTCGGAGAATTCCCATTTTCTTCTCAGAACACCTTCTTGGACATGGAGGGAGTCCCACTGGGCAAAATATGCCTTTAAGGTCGGGCTTCTGTGAGAGATGTTCTGATGATCCGGTTTCTCCATGTTCTCCTTCCAGGCCAGAATCGGCTCGATATCCGGGTCTTCCTTCTGAGCGTTCCGGATCTCATCTACGCTCCAGCCGGCGATAGGTTCGGCTCTCATTCTTTGGATGGAAACCAGCTCCCGTTCTTCCTGACGCGCACAATGTTTACAATCCGTTCTGCATGGTCTCCGGGACAGTGCATTCGCATTAGAGTGGAGTTTTCCTTTACGATGCTGTATTTCGTAGTCGTAGATTTGCAGCCTTTCGATCCATCTTGCGACCTGACCCTCAGGACTCTTGAACTGTAATAGCCATTTTAAGGCTGCATGGTCTGTGCGAAGAACGAACTTCCTCCCATAGAGGTATTTGTGAAAATGCTTCGTAGCCAAGATCAAAGCTAGGAGTTCCCGCCTTGTCACGCAGTAGTTCCTTTCTGGCTTAGAGAGCACCTTACTGAAGTACGCAACCACCTTCTCTTGGCCCTCATGCACCTGGGAGAGTACGGCTCCTACCCCGACATTACTAGCATCTGCATCCACAATCAACGTTTCCCCGGGAGTGGGGTAAGCTAGTATCGGGGCATCGCATAGCCGTTGTTTAAGTGCCTTGAAGCTCTTCGCGCACTCAATTGACCATTTGAAATGTTTTCCCTTTTCCGTCAACTGGTGCAGGCTCTTTGCGATCCCGGCAAAATCCTTCACGAACCGTCTGTAGTAGGTGGCTAGGCCCAGGAAGCTCTTTAGTTGGTGTTTATCCTTGGGGACTGGCCAGTTTTTCACCGCTTCGACCTTCTCTGGATCGGTTCTCACTCCTTTCGCTGAAATTATGTGCCCCAAGTACTTGACTTCCGCTCTAAACAGGGCGCACTTCTTGGGGTTGAGCTTCAGGTGGGCACTTCGAAGCCTTTGGAACACATCCCTTAGATTGTCTCGGTGTTGCGCAAACGTTTTTCCGACAACGATGGCATCATCCGAGTATACCAAACAGGTTTTCCATGTTAATCCTTGCAGGACACATTCCATCAATCGCTCGAAAGTCGCCGGAGCATTGCACAGCCCGAATGGCATTACCGTAAATTGCAATAGCCCATTTCCTGCGGTGAAGGCGGTTTTCTCCCGGTCTTATGGATGGATCTGTACCTGCCAGAAGCCACTCTTCAAGTCGAGAGTGGAAAACCATCGGGCTCCTGATAGTGTGTCTAGCGTGCCGTCAATCCGTGGCAGAGGATAGCTGTCTTTGTCTTTGACGTAATTGAGCTGCCGATAGTCCGCGCAGAACCGCGTGCTGCCATCTTTCTTCTTAACCAGTACAACCGGTGATGCCCACGGACTTTTGGAACTTTCAATCAGAACTGCTTTCTCCATTGCCGACACCATTTCTGTAACTTCTGTCTGCTTTGCCAATGGACGGCGCCTAGCAGGCTGACGAATTGGTTTTCTTAGTTCGCTGCTCCTGATTCAGCTTACTGGACTGGAGAATCGTCTCTCTCGTTTCCGCTGTCCAAGGTGATGGGAGAGGTTTTGGAGCATCACGTTCAAATATTGTTGCGACGGCGGTTATCGGCATTTTCCAGTCACCTCCCCTCGCCTTAGTTTGACAGTGTGTGGTCTTGCGTTCAAAACTCTCACAGGAACCATGGTGTTCTTTGGTTCGACTAACGTCTTTCCCATGATGTAGTCTTGAGAATTCTTCTCTGGGTCTGGTTCTACTATGTAGAATCGGTGGCTCCCAAGATCACCTTCCAGCTTCGTCCGAATGATTGTCTCTGAAGACGGCGGCAAAACTTCGTCTTTGCTGATGACTGTCCTGAGAGTTATTGCATTCTCGTTTCCGTACACCATCGGAATCTCCACATTTCGATACCTCAGTACTTGCATCCCGATGTCCAAGATTATTTCATTTGCTTTCATGAAGTCTATTCCGATGATGCACTAGTCGCATATATCTGCCACCAGAAACGCATGGGAGAACGTCAGTCCCGCCAGAGTAATCGTAAGACGAACTTCTCCAAACACCTTCGCCATTTCCCCTGTTGCAGTCTTCAGGCAGTAGCTGTTGGTATTGTGCAGCAAGGAGCTTCTGACGATATCTCTTCTTACAATGGAGGCGGTAGCACCCGTGTCGATGGTGGCTACGCACTTCTTGTTGATTAGTGCCTCCACTGTCAGGCTCTTGTTACCCCGTTTGGTTTGCGAAACTTGAATGGTGGTCTTGGGGGCCTCGATTCCAGTAACCAACTTCTGCCCGCGAAGTTGGTCTTTACGCATTTCCCGACTGCTGGTTTTGGGAAGTCTGACTGACAGGATGGATGTTATCACCGCCGGATGCCTCCTCTCTGCTTCTCCTACTTCCGCAAAGTGGACTATTTCCTCAACTAGGAGCACTTCTGCACTACCGTTGTAGGTGTCCGGTTCAGTTGCAATTCCAGCAACGGATTTGACTTCCGCGAGCTCTTCCTTCATCCATGACGGCTGTTCTCTGGCATGAGCATTCCACGACGGACATTTCCCTGACACGGTGTATTCCCTGGTATGCTTGGTCCACAGCCTTCATTGACAAAGCGAATGCCAATGCCTCGGGGAGTGTTCGCTTTTCAGCCATCCTCACAGCCATTTGCAGTTGTCTGTCCGCTATGGCCTGAATAAAAGCTTCCACCGCCATTTCGTTTATAAGCTCCTCACCGGCTTTAGGGTATGAAAGATGGGCTAGTCGTTCTATATCCGCTTGCAACTGTTGGAGCGTTTCCCCCCTTTTCTGCACTCGACTACGCAGCTGAAACCTGTACACCTGCTGCATGTGTTCATCCCCAAACCGCATTTCGATAGCCTGAACCAGAGAGTCGTAGTTCTGCTGTTTATCTTCCGGGATGGTCTGCAAGGGCTCCGCAGCTAGACCTCTCAGTGCAAGCGTGAGTGCAATAGACTTCTCTTCATTGTCCCAGCTATTGGTCATTGCGACCGCTTCGAATTGCCTCTTATAAATTGGCCATGATGTTTGACCATCGAAGATATGAGGCTGCATCTCCTTTCTTCTCAGACCGTAAGTGGAATATTCCCGTTTCTTTCTGTCTCTTCACGTTGCTGAGCTCCTTAGCAAGATTTTCGACTTGCTTTCCTACTCTCTCGAATTGCGTATCCACTTTTTCAAACTGAGTCTCTATCTTCCCGAACTGAGTTTCATGTTTCTCAAAGTTTTCATCGAATCTAGTTTCGACTTTTTCGAGTTGCGTCTCGACCTTCTCGATTTTCTCTTCGATCGCTTCGAACTTGGACTCCAAGTTCTTGTTTTGCTCATCAAGTTTGCTTTCCAGAGCATCTAGAGAATTCTTTTGTTCGTCCATTGCCTTCTTTTGTTCGTCCATTGCTTTCTTTTGTTCGTCCATTGCTTTCTTTTGTTCGTCCATTGCTTTCTTTTGTTCGTCCAGCTTAAGTTCTAGAGAATTCTTTTGTTCGTCCATTGCTTTCTTTTGTTCATCCAGCTTAAGTTCTAGAGAATTCCTCTGGTCATCCATTGCTTTCTTTTGTTCGTCCAGCTTAAGTTCTAGAGAGTTCTATTGGTCGTCTATTGCTTTCTTTTGGTCATCGAGCTTAAGTTCCAGAGACTGCTTTTGGTCTTCCATTGTTTTCCTTTGTTCGTCCATGACTGACTTAAGTTGCAGGAGCAGACTTTATATCCGGGTCGGCTACTGTACTTGCTGGTTCCTCTCTCACGTCAAACTCTACATCATGCGGATTTTCTCCTTCCTGCTTTATTGCTTCTTCCAGACGAATCAGTAGGGCATCTTTTCCCCCAGTTGTGTCGAGATTCCGCTTACTGAGTTCTGCCTTTAGTTGAATTATAGTTAGTTTTCCCAATTTGCGACCCATTTTGCGCAACTAATTAACTCAACACAGAAATGGTTTTTTTTTTCTTCTTTTTTTTTTGCGCAATTTCACACCACGGAAATAGTTATTCACAGAATAAGTTTTATCCCACTTCTGACACCCATGTAATATGCGAGCTACGGCTCTAGTAGATAAAACGATATTCTGTGAAATTTATTTCTTTATTTTTTTTAGTCTATAGAACAATTCAGGTTCACACTATACTATTCTTCGCAATTCTTTTCTTACAAGGTCTCTTTTCTTTTAAATCACTTTATCTCCTTTCAATTACTTAATTCACAAATTTAAACTAATTACTTCTTCTTGTTAACTCTCAACTTTCAATTTATCGCAAAATTACAACTTCGCTCATTATCACTTTTCTAATCTCTTCGCCACAGTTTAAAAACTACTGTCCCCTTTCGATCGCCATCTGTTCTTATATAGCAGAAGTTTCTGATAGCCAGAAATTTCTAGCAAATTCTTCGACCACTGGAACAAGAAAAATTCTGATGTAATAATTCCAAGATGTCAATCAATTCTTACAGTTATAATTCTTTCCCATCCGTGATATTATCCGTCTCTTTCGTAGACATGAACTGTGGAGACTTAGCCGCAGCACGAACCTCGAATGAAAAGACACTTTGGAATGGGCTGGAGGAGCGCAGTTATTATTCTACATTATTGTAGCATAATTTTAGGGGATGTTACAATACATATGTGTGATCGAATTGAATTATGTGATAATAGATAAGGATGATAACGTCAATGTTGAAGAAGATCTGTTTGATTTAAATTCTA
This sequence comes from Pocota personata, assembly GCA_963082735.1. Classification (NCBI taxonomy): domain Eukaryota; kingdom Metazoa; phylum Arthropoda; class Insecta; order Diptera; family Syrphidae; genus Pocota; species Pocota personata. The sequence continues at coordinate 28,014 of CAUJBT010000221.1, read as the reverse complement.
TGGAGTTTTTAGATTTCAATCAAGCAAAAAATGAATTGAATAAATTGAATTTTAGTTGTTTATGTATGAATATAAGGTCGTTGAGGAAAAATTGGGATGTTTTTTGTCCAAATGTAAGTCCGATTATGAATTATGTCGATATAATTGCCTTAGTGGAAATAAATATAAAACAAGAAGAAAATAGTCTGTATTGTCTTGATGGTTTCTGTTCCGAATTTTCTAATAGAGATAAAAGGAAAGGTGGAGGTATTGCGATGTACATTAAAAATCATATGTACTACGAAAGGTTAAATATTGAGACTGCAGCCTACGAAAACATAAATGTAAAAATTAATGTGAATAAAAAAGAAAAAATCGTCAGTGGAATTTATAGACCACATAGTTATACTGAAAATGCATTCATTGAAGAGCTCTTTAAAATTATTAGCACAAAAAGAGCAAGTGATGATATAATCATTTTGGGCGATATGAACATAAATATTAAAGATAGTACGAAAAATTACATCCTTAGTTACCAGGAAATGCTGCCTTCTAATGGATTGGGTAATGTTATTGTAGCATAATAATAACTACGCTATCTAAAAGTATGATGCAACAAATTCCGAAGTGTCTTTTCATTTGAGGTTCGTGTCTGAAATTAGTCACCACAGCTCGGATAATATCCCGGATAAAAGAGAACAAGAGAGAATTATAACTGCACGAAATGATTGTCATCTTGGAATTATTACATCAGAATTTTTCTTGTGGTCGAAGAATTTGCTGGAAGTTTCTGGCTGTCAGAAACTTCTGCTATATAAGGACAGATGGCAATCAAAAAGGTGCAGTAGTTTTTAAACTGTGGCGAAGAGATTAGAAAAGTGATAATGGGCGAAGTTGTAATTTTGTGATAAATTGAAAGCTGAGATTTAACAAGAAGAAGTAATTAGTTTGGATTTGTGAATTAAGTAATTGAAAGGAGATAAAGTGATTTGAGAGGACAGAGACCTTGTAAGAAAAGAATTGCGAAGAATAGTATAGTGTGAACCTGAATTGTTCTATAGACGAGAAAATAAAGAAATAAATTTCACAGAATATCGTTTTATCTACTCGAGCCGTAGCTCGCATACTACATTGGTGTCAGAAGCGGGATAAAACTTATTCTGTGAATAACTATTTCCGTGGTGTGAAATTGCACAACAAAAAAAAAAAAAAAAACCATTTCTGTGTTGAGTTAATTAGTTGCGCAAAATGGGTCGCAAATTGGGAAAACTAACTATAACTCAACTAAAGGCAGAACTCAGTAACCGGAACCTCGATACAACTGGGGGAAAAGATGTTCTACTGATTCGTCTGGAAGAAGCAGTAACGCAGGAAGGTGAAAATCCGCACTAGATGCTCTGGAAAGCAAACTTGATGAGCAAAACAAGAACTTGGAATCCAAATTCGAAGCGATCGAAGAGAAAATCGAGAAGGTCGAGACGCAACTCGAAAAAGTCGAAACTAGATTCGATGAAAACTTTGAGAAGCATAAAACTCAGTTCGGGAAGATAGAGACTCAGTTCGAAAAAGTAGAAAAGCAAGTCGAAAATCTTACTAAGGAACTCAGCAACGTGAAGAGACAGAAAGCACGGGAATATTCCACTGACGGTCTGAGAAGAAAGGAGATGCAGCCTCCTATCTTCGATGGTCAAACATCATGGCCAATTTATAAGAGGCAATTCGAAGCGGCCGTAATGACCAATAGCTGGGACGATGAAGAGAAGTCTATTGCACTCACGCTTGCACTGAGGGGTCCAGCTGCGGAGCTCTTGCAGACCATCCCGGAAGATAAACAGAAGAGCTACGACTCTCTGGCTCAGGCTATCGAGATGCGGTTTGGGTATGAACACATGCAGCAGGTGTACAGTGTTCAGCTGCATAGTCGAGTGCAGAAAAGGGGGGAAACGCTCCAACAGTTGCAGGCGGATATAGAGCGATTAGCCCATCTTTGATACCCTAAAGCCGGTGAGGAGCTTATCAACGAAATGGCGGTGGAAGCTTTTATTCAGGCCATAGAGGACAGACAACTGCAAATGGCTATAAGGATGGCTGAAAAGCGTACACTCCCCGAGATATTGGCATTCGCTTTGTCAATGAAGGCTGCGAACCAAGCATACCAGGGAATACACCGTGTCAGGGAAATGTCCGTCGTGGAATTCTCATGCCAGAGAACAGCCGTCATGGATGAAGACAGAGCTCGCGGAAGTCAAATCCGTTGCTGGAATTGCAACCAAACCAGACACCTACAACGGCAGTGCAGAAGTGCACCTAGACGAGGAAATTGTCCACATTGCGGAAGTAGGAGAAGCAGAGAGGAAGCATCTGGCGGTGAAAACATCCATCCTGTCAGTCAAGACTTCCAAAACCAGCAGTCGGGAAATGCGTAAAGACCAACTTCTCGGGGCAGAAGTTGGTTACTGGAATCGAGGCCCCCAGGACCACCATTCAAGTTTCGCAAACCAAACGGGGTAACAAGAGCCTGACAGTGGAGGCACTAATCAACAAGAAAAAGTGCGTAGCCACCATGGACACAGGTGCCACTGCCTCCATTGTAAGAAGAGATATCGTCAGAAGCTCCTGGCTGCACAACACCAACAGCTACTGCCTGAAGACTGCAACAGGGGAAATGGCGAAGGTGTTTGGAGAAGTTCGTCTTACGATTACTCTGGCGGGACTGACGTTCTCCCATGCGTTTCTGGTGGCAGATATATGAGACGAGTGCATCATCGGAATAGACTTCATGAAAGCAAATGAAGTAATCTTGGACATCGGGATGCAAGTACTGAGGTATCGAAATGTGGAGATTCCGATGGTGTACGGAAACGAGAATGCCGTAACTCTCAAGACAGTCATCAGCAAAGACGAAATTTTGCCGCCGTCTTCAGAGACAATCATTTGGACGAAGCTGGAAGGTGATCTTGGGAGCCACCGATTTTACATAGTAGAACCAGACCCAGAGAAGAATTCGCAAGACTACATCGTGGGAAAGACGTTAGTCGAAGCAAAGAACACCATGGTTCCAGTAAGAGTTTTGAACGCAAGACCACACACTGTCAAACTAAGGCGAGGGCAGGTGACTGGAAAATGCACGCCGATTACCGCCGTCGCAACAATATCTGAACGTGATGCTTCAAAACCTCTCCCATCACCTTGGACAGCGGAAACGAGAGAGACGATTCTCCAGTCCAGTGAGCTGAATCAGGAGCAGCGAACTATGGCAGAGAATCTTATCAATGAGTACTCTTATGTATTTGCCTCACAGGACGGAGAATACAGCCGAACACACCTGGTACAACATCGAATAGACACTGGTGATACTAGACCAATTCGTCAGCCTGCTATTCGCCTTCCATTGGCAAAGCAGACAGAAGTTGCAGAGATGGTGTCGGCAATGGAGAAAGAAGGTCTGATTGAAAGTTCCAAAAGTCCGTGGGCATCACCGGTTGTACTGGTTAAGAAGAAAGATGGCAGCACGCGGTTCTGCGTGGACTATCGGCAGCTCAATTACGTCACCAAGAAAGACAGCTATCCTCTGCCACGGATTGACGACACGCTAGACACACTATCAGGAGCCCGATGGTTTTCCACTCTCGACTTGAAGAGTGGCTACTGGCAGGTACAGATCCATCCAGAAGACCGGGAGAAAACCGCCTTCACCGCAGGAAATGGGCTATGGCCATTCGAGCTGTGCAATGCTCCGGCGACTTTCGAGCGATTAATGGAATGTGTCCTGCAAGGGTTAACAATGAAAACCTGTTTGGTATACTTGCATGATGTCATCGTCGTAGGAAAAACGTTTGCGCAACACCGAGACAATCTAAGGGATGTGTTTCAAAGGCTTCGAAGTGCCCACCTGAAGCTCAACCCCAAGAAGTGCGCCCTGTTTAGAGCGGAAGTCAAGTACCTGGGGCACATAATTTCAGCGAAGGGAGTGAGAACCGATCCAGAGAAGGTCGAAGCGGTGAAAAACTGGCCAGTCCCCAAAGACAAACACCAACTAAGGAGCTTTCTGGGCCTAGCCACCTACTACAGACGGTTCGTGAAGGATTTTGCCGGGATCGCAAAGAGCCTGCACCAGTTGACGGAAAAGGGAAAACAATTCAAATGGTCAATTGAGTGCGCGAAGAGCTTCAAGGCACTTAAACAACGGCTATGCGATGCCCCGATACTAGCTTACCCCACTCCCGGGGAAACGTTGATTGTGGATGCAGATGCTAGTAATGTCGGGGTAGGAGCCGTACTCTCCCAGGTGCATGAGGGCCAAGAGAAGGTGGTTGCGTACTTCAGTAAGGTGCTCTCTAAGCCAGAAAGGAACTACTACGTGACAAGGCGGGAACTCCTAGCTTTGATCTTGGCTACGAAGCATTTCACAAATACCTCTATTCGAGGAAGTTCGTTCTTCGCACAGACCATGCAGCCTTAAAATGGCTATTGCAGTTCAAGAGTCCTGAGGGTCAGGTCGCAAGATGGATCGAAAGGCTGCAAATCTACGACTACGAAATACAGCATCGTAAAGGAAAACTCCACTCTAATGCGAATGCACTGTCCCGGAGAACATGCAGAACGGATTGTAAACATTGTGCGCGTCAGGAAGAACGGGAGCTGGTTTCCATCCAAAGAATGAGAGCCGAACCTATCGCCGGCTGGAGCGTAGATGAGATCCGGAACGCTCAGAAGGAAGACCCGGATATCGAGCCGATTCTGGCCTGGAAGGAGAACATGGAGAAACCGGATCATCAGGACATCTCTCACAGAAGCCCGACCTTAAAGGCATATTTTGCGCAGTGGGACTCCCCCCATGTCCAAGAAGGTGTTCTGAGAAGAAAATGGGAATCCTCCGACGGAAAGTCGTTTGTAATGCAGCTTGTCGTACCGCGGACGAGGGTCAAGGAGGTGTTACAGGAAATGCATGGCGGTTCGTCCGGAGGCCACTTGGGAATGAATAATATGCTAGAAAAGGTACGAGAACGTTTTTATTGGTTAAAAGCGAAGGAAAATATTGAAGACTGGTGCAGAAAATGCAACGTGTGTGCAGCTAGCAAGGGTCCGAGAATCAAAACTCGAGGTAAGATGCACCAATACAAAGTGGGAGCACCTTTCGAACGAATCGCCATTGACATCGCAGGGCCCTTTCTGGAAACCGACAATGGTAATTGGTATATACTCGTAGTGATGGACTACTTCAGTAAGTGGCCGGAAGCATTTCCGATCCCTAACCAGGAAGCCAGATCGGAGCAGATCGTCTACAATTGGGTTAGCAGATTCGGTGTGCCCTTGGAATTGCATTCTGACCAAGGGCGGAACTTCGAGTCAAGAATCTTCCAAGAGATGTGTCAACTACGCGGAATCAAAAAGAGCCCAGAAATGAAGAAGAGTACGTGGCGGACCTTAGGGAAAGGCTTAGGGACATACACCAAAGGACCAGAAGCCAGATTAAGATAACGAGCGACCGCATGAAGACCAGGTATGATGCCAAGGCAACAACGTCAGGATTCCAGGAAGGAGATCTAGTGTGGCTGTATAATCCCCATCGCCAAAAGGGGAAATCACCTAAATTGCAGCGGAACTGGGAAGGTCCCTACAGAATAGTAACCCGCATCAACGATGTTGTCTACCACATCCAGCGAGGACCAAGGGCCACAATGAAAGTAGTTCATGTGGACCGACTGAGTCGATACAATGGCCGAAATGAGGATGCACTTGTTCGGGACGAACACGTCTAAGAGGGGGGCAGTGCAGCATAATAATAACTACGCTATCTAAAAGTATGATGCAACAAATTCCGAAGTGTCTTTTCATTTGAGGTTCGTGTCTGAAATTAGTCACCACAGCTCGGATAATATCCCGGATAAAAGAGAACAAGAGAGAATTATAACTGCACGAAATGATTGTCATCTTGGAATTATTACATCAGAATTTTTCTTGTGGTCGAAGAATTTGCTAGAAGTTTCTGGCTATCAGAAACTTCTGCTATATAAGGACAGATGGCGATCAAAAAGGTGCAGTAGTTTTTAAACTGTGGCGAAGAGATTAGAAAAGTGATAATCTGCGAAGTTGTAATTTTGTGATAAATTGAAAGTTGAGATTAAACAAGAAGAAGTAATTATTTTGGATTTGTGAATTAAGTAATTGAAAGGAGATAAAGTGATCTGAGAGGACAGAGACCTTGTAAGAAAAGAATTACGAAGAATAGTATGGTGTGAACCTGAATTGTTCTATAGACGAGAAAATAAAGAAATAAATTTCACAGAATATCGTTTTATCTACTCGAGCCGTAGCTCGCATACTACATTATTAAAGAAGCGACGAGAATAGATCTAAATATAGGGAGCCACACATTGATCGATCATATTTTGGTTAATATATCACAGCTCAAAATATTGTCGGCTAAAGTTCAATGTAATATCTCTACCCCGTGCAGGAACGGGTTAAGAATATCACTGCAGCGCCCCCCACAAATACATAGCGCTTGTCGTAGAAGGCGACTAAGGGGAAAATCACATCTATGCAATTTTTAAAATATCCAGGTGAGCCTAGCGACACATATATCATCTTAAAACTGTCCCGCAAGTGTGCATGCGAATCCGTGGGTTGACACGACTGGAGGTCACCGGTGTTGTAAAAGTAAGATCAAACATAAATCAAAAAATCAGGAGCATGCACGTGTCAAAACCAAAAAAACGTTTAAACCCTACCATTATGGAAAAGTACGCTAAAAAGAAAAGCACCACCCCGCCAGGCACTACCAATGCTACGCATGGCTGTGACCCTGGGACGAGCAGAAATGCTTGGGTCAAAGCTATTCGGTTTCCGGGGGATAGCAAAATAATGCAACGGCTTAGGCGTAACCTAAGAGTCGCGAGTTGGAAGCTTGGAAGTATGAAAAGTCGCAGCTACGAGCTTGAAAAAAGATGATTAGAAGTCGAGTGGACATCTTGTGTGTACAAGAAACTAAATGGCGAAACACCGGGAATCGGGCGCGTTTCTTGGACGTTAAGACAAAAGCTTACAAGATGTTCTACTATGGATCGGAACAAGGTAAAAACGGAATTGCTATCATCCTCGCGGCAGAGCTACTTGGCAACATCTTGACCATTTCAAAATTCAGTGACAGTGGTGATACAGGGTGAGGTGTGGAATATTTTAAGCGCATATACTCCCCAAGTCGGATGCGAACAGAGAGAAAAAGATGCATTCTGGCTGAATTTTCACAACCTCTTTTGTTTGTTGGTGGAGATTTGAACGGACATGTCGGAAAAACAAATGAAGACCATGAAGACTGCCATGGAGGACTGGGGTACGGCACCAGGAATTCTCCAGGTGAAGACATCCTAAGCATGTGCAAGTCATACGGTCTTATCGTGCTAAATACCATGTTCGTCAAACAAAGCCGGCACCTGATCACTTACAGCAGTGGTGGAAATGAAACCCAGATTGACCACCATTTGGTAGCCAGTTTCATGAAGCCCCGGGTTAAAGATTGCAAAGAGATCCTGGGCGAGGCGATCGCCCAGCAACACCGTCTCTTCCTGACAGAAATTTTTATGGAGACGGGGAAGAAAACAAATAAGCAAACAAAGGTTGCTGAGAAAATATATAACAATATGACAAATTACCTCTTTACCATCATCGATGAGGTCGGTGATGAGGAGTGCAGAGCAAGCGATCTTGCTTGGAGAGAGCCAAATCACTGCTTATAACGTCGAAAGGCCCCTTCCAACACGCCTAAGAAACATGGTGGTGGACAGATGAAGCTAAAGTAGTGATACGGGAAAAGAAAACGGCTTCCACGGCTTGGTCAAAGTGCTCTTCTACTAATAGAGATGAAAAAGCTCGCCTTGAAGTGATATATAGATGTTGCAAAGGTCTCGCGAAGAAGAAGTGCGCCCAATTTCAAGCAAAAAGTATGGAAGGCCTCTATCGGGAGTTGGAGGAAATATCGTCTTCGGCGTCTGATAGGAAGCAGGCTATCCAGGAGCTTCGACAAAACAATTTGAATAAGGGAGCAACTATCTTCAAAATAGCCGCCCAGAGAAGAAGAAATGCTCAGGAGATTCATTCCCCAAAGTTCATTAACAATGCTCAAGGCCAGCTTCTTGTGGAAGACGACAAAATTCTCCATAGATGGCGACAGTATTGTGAAAGACTTCTAAACGAACAGTTTCCCCGGCTATACTTTCCAAGAGCTGCTCCTAACCATGACGAAATATCCGGCATTACTGTCGAAGAAGTTAGGAATGCCGTCATATACTCCAAAAAAAGAAATGCGGTTGGGCCAGACGAGATACACTCTGAGTTCTGGAAAAAGATGGGAGATATCGGGTCCAGATGGCTCATGATTCTTATCTCCAAACTTATGAGCGGTGATCCAATGCCTAATCAGTGGAGGGAAGGTTATCTTCTTCCTTTGCACAAAGGGAAGGGCGATACGCGGAACTGCGATAACTACCGTTCTGTCTATCTATCTATCTGATGACCAGTGCGGGTTTGTCTCGGGTAAATCAACAACAGATGCAATCCAAAGTATTTTGAAAAAGCCTTTGATAGACAACCAAGATATCTCTTATAGGTGGCGCTAAGACAACGAGGAGTTCCAGAAACCTACGTGCGCATGATCATGGACATGTATGAGGGAGCAAGGAAAAGAGTAAGATGTCCCGCATTAGTCACCGAAGAGTTCCCAATCAAAGTCGGTGTACACCAGGGAAGCGTCCTTAGTCCTTTGCTATTTATTGCAGTCCTTGATTATCTGCTTGAAGGAAAAGTGACGGACCCCAAAGTGCATCAGTTATTCTTTGCTGACGATGGAGCTATCATAAGCGAAGATCAAATGGCCTTGCAACGAGCACTTGATGTATGGGTGGATGTTTTGGAGGGAAATGGGTACCGTATTAGTTTGAAAAAGACAGGGTATCTGTGCTGCCCGTTCTCTGATCCACACCGGCCTATTCCAGACATTTACTTGAATGGAAAAGTGCTTCCCAAGTGTGAAAAGTTCAAATATCTGGGATCTAAGATCAATAGCGAAGGAACTTGTGATGATGACATCAATCATCGCGTAAGCGTAGGGTGGATGAAGTGGCGGGAAAACTCCGCTATCTTCTGTGATCGAAAAATGCCCCCTAAGCTTAAAGGAAGACTCTACACCGCAGTTGTACGTCCGGCGCTCACATACGGTTCACAATGCTGGACAATGTACAAAAAGTATGAGGGCAAATTAACGGCAATTGAGTTGAAGATGCTTCGCATGACAGCAGGAGTAACGAAGATTGATAGAATAAGAAGTTCAAAGATTCGATGAAGCCTTCATGTAAAAGAACCCACAACAAGCAAGATAGAGCACGACCGGCTCAGTTGGTATTGTCATGTTCAAAGGAGAGATCCTTCGCACCCCGTCAAAAAGGCAATATCAATCAACGTTCCTACGCAATCACGCAAAAAAGGCAGACCAAAAAACAACTGGATCACACAAATGCTAAAACACCAGTATTCGATTGGCCACAGTGACGAAGTGATCCGAAACCGGAAAGCCTGCCGGTACTTCCTGAGGTCAAACCGGCAAACCTCACAGGCGGACCAGTAGGGATGTAGTAAAGTGGGAGGGTTGTGATCCTTCTACTCCGGATCATAACTTCGCCGTAAGAAGAAGAAGAGAAGAAGAAGTTCAAAGTAATATCTCTGATCACTATACCACAATTTATGGTATCTATCAAGAGTGTGCAACAATCGCACATTAGAACTAGAAAAGTGAATGAGCTGATTAGAAGTACCAACTGGACCCCGATGTTAGTAGAAACGGACACCGAAACTCTTTTTGATAGGGTAGTTAAAAAAATGGGTCATATATATAAAAATTCGACAGTCATTTGTATGGAAAAAACACGAAGGAAAAGTGCCGATTGGATTACAAGGGATATCGTAGAGAGCTGCAAAGACACAGATCGATTGTATCGCAGGTGGAAGAATAATCGAACCAATATAACATATGAGACCGAATACAAAAGATTACGCAGCCAAGTCAACAAAAAAATATGTGGGAGCCGTGAACAATACTACAAAAGAAAGTTCGAACAAGTAAAATATGGTCCCAAAAAACATGGGCGTTCATTAATGAAGTACTGGGACGAAAGAAGCCGTCGTTAGGTGAAACAATCATAAAAAACTTTTCACCTAATACGAATGTTAATGTATTGACCGATACATTTGAGAATTAATTTTCACAACAAGCAGCATCAATAATCCACATATGTAGCAAAACAACATCCAACCACCAAAACACATTTATACGGGACACAATATACTTGAGAGATACAGACTCTGTGGAGGTAGCAAATCTCATAGCTCACTTAAATATCCAAAAAGCCGCTGGGACAGATGGTATTAGAGCCATGTCATTGATCGATAGACATAAAATCAAATGCAGATATCTTTACGCCCATAATTACCAATCTTATCAATATGAGTTTTAATACATCCACGGTGCCAAAAAGCTCAAAGAGGCACTTGTTAGACCTATCTACAAGGGGGAGCCAAAAATGAGATAGCAAACTATCGTCCGATTGCAATATTGCCGGGGATAGAAAAGACCTTGGAGCAAATCATTGCAGATGGAATATGGAAGTTTATTGGTAAGCATAACTTAATAAGCCAGTCTCGGCGATTTTGCAAACTTAATTAACACCAGCCTTAACAAAAATCACCACGTGTTAGTGCTTTTTTTTAGATTTTAGCAAAGCATTCGATACACTAGACCACAATAAACTTATGGAAGCAATACAAAGAAAAGGAATTAGAGGGAAACTAGCAGATTGGATGAGAGACTATCTCAGAACGAGGACATTTCGTGTGGGAATCAAAGGCTACTGCAGCAAAGCCAACTCAGTGCAGTATGGAGTCCCACAAGGCTCTAAATTTGGACCCCTATTGTTCATATTGTACACCAATGAACTACTAAAATCCTTCAAGATGAGCTAACCCTTCGCATATGCAGATGACATGGCGATTGTTGTCTGCCACAGATCGATCGTAGAAGCAACCAGGATGATGCAGGCAGAATTCGATGAAGCAGGAAAATGGTGTCACGATAATGGGCTCGTAATAAATGAAGCAAAAACAAAACTACTGAATATTCGTAGCCCACATTTGATGATAGCAATAAAATAAATTGAATTTGAGAAATAACCTCCTGCAGATAAGCTATGTGGCTTCGCAGGTAAGAAAAAATATTGTACTAGATGTAAGATACATGAAATAAACCAATTACAATTACAAATTACAATATGTTCTTTACTATCGCTGAAGCCATGTAGTTGCACCTTAGACGAATCTTCATGTTGCATCCAGCGCGGTATTTGCATGTCCTCAAGAGCACTAAATCCATTTCGTAGATTTACCCACATATCTTCGGTCTCCTTAGGGATTGGGGTATCCCATGCTAGCTCTTGAAGCCATAACTGGTACATCATAAGCTTCGCCTTGATAATGCAAGGAGAGATCAACCCGAGGGGATCAAATAGACGGGCAATATCTGCTAAGACAGATCTTTTAGTGTATGTCTTCACTTCAGATAAATTAATTTTGAATTTAAACACATCTTGTGCTGGGTGCCATCGGATTCCGAGAGTCTTAATGGTATCGGTCGAGTCAAAGTCAATCAGCTATAAAAGAAAAACAAGTGAAAGTAAAGCAACTAATCGTAGAAACAAATTGGGAAGAAGTGATTAATGAAAATGATGCAAACTCTCTTTATCAGAAACTTGACGATAAAATGAAAAGCATATGTGAAAGGTTGACATCTGTTTGAACAATAAAAAATAAAAGAAAGAATAACCCATGGATGTCACATAACTTAATCGCTAAATGTAAAAAAAGGGATGAGCTCTACAAAAGGTGGAAGAACAACAGACTCAGCAGGGCTTATGAGCTGGAATATAAGACTTTTCGAAACAAACTAAACAGAGAAATAACTGCACAAAAATGTCTTTTTCACAAAAGCAAGTTCAACCAGATTAAATCGGATCCCCGAAAAACATGGAGCCTAATAAATGAGATAATCGGAAGGAAAAAGCCTAGCGTTGATGAAACCATAATTAAGAATTTCAGTGGCTAAATTTGTCTGAATAATCTCGCCAGCGAATGTGCAAAAAACTTTAGCCAACAGATTGTTAACATCGTGCACCATTGCGACTCAATTACATACATAGAACATTAGACAGAACAGTGTTTATTCAAGAAACAAATGTCTTTGAAATGCTAACAATAATTGGTTTGCTTGGGGAAAATAAGTCGCCGGGTATTGATGGAATTCGAGCTATGGATATTAAAGCTCACGCGGAAATTTTTGCGCCGATTGTGTGCAAATTTATTAATTAGAGTCTTACACAAGCAAAAATTCCAGAAACCTTAAAAACTGCTGTGGTCAGGCCAATATACAAAGGAGGTACTAAAAGTCAACTCAACAACTACAGGCCAATATCAATGTTGCCTGTAGTTAAAAAGTGCCTTGAAGAAGTAGTTACAAACCGGTTGCAGAATTTTATTGGTAAACACTCCCTCATCCACGAAAGTCAATACGGTTTTCAGAAAAAGGAAAGCACAGGTAAGCTACTTGGAGAATTCGCAAATCATATCAATGAAAGCCTAAACAAAAGTTACCACGTTTTGGTCCTATTCATGGACTTCAGTAAAGCTTTTGACACGCTTGATCATTCAAAGCTACCAGATGCTCTGGAACGTATTGGAATACGAGGATTAATGGCCTACACAACAGGTTTTTTTGTGTCAAGATTGCCGAGACCTATAGCCAAAAAGAACACGTCCAATACGGAGTCCCGCAAGGATCAAAACTGGGTCCAATTCTATTTATTTTATACGCCAGTGAGCTTCTTCGCATTTTCAAGCAAGCCAAAACATTTGCCTACGCCGACGATACAGCTGTGGTGGTATGTCATAGATCCTTGCAGACAGCAACAATGATAATTCTGGATGAGTTCGATACCGCAGTGAAATGGTGTCATGATCATGGTCTAATTATCAACGCATCCAAAACAAAAATGACGCACATAAGAAACCTGCAGTTCAAGACTACAGAACAACAAATATATTTTAGAAATGATTCCTGCCGTACGTCTACTAGCTGTCCTATAGATATAGTAGAAAGCTACAAATATATAGGAGTCATAATTGATGGTAACTTTTTATGGGACAAGCACATTGTTGGCTTACGTACGAGTTTTAAAAGAGCACTATACGCGCTAACTCATTTGCAGTACCATACTACAGCATCTGTGCTAAGGCAAGTGTACTTTGCGTTAGTGGAATCCAAGCTAAGGTATGGAATACTTGCCTGGGGCAATGCATCGATAACACATTTAGGAAAACTGAGAAAATTACAAACTGCAGCACTGAAGAAGATAAACGTAATTACTCACCGAAATGTTGCTGACCGAGAAAGGTTTAATGTCCTTCAAGTGGAAGACAACTTCAAGATGACGGTAATATTAGAGTATTACGACGACACACGATTCATCACACCTATTAACTATGGGATAAACACAAGAAGGCGTGCACAAGGTATGCTCCAAGAATCCCGATTCTACAATTTATGGAAGAAGACAATTGAAATGCAGTGTGCCTAAAATTTTCACCACAATTCCCGAAGAACTAAAAAGTATTAGAAATCCTAAAACTATGAACAAAAGCATAAAGAACTATCTTTAAAATCAAAATTCTTAAACCTGAACTTTAAATCTAAATACAAATTTTAAATCCTAACGTAAATCAATATACTGAATTCAAGCAACTAAAAATACATATGTTTACTGATAATTTGTTCTCGCAAATTTTATATTGAATGTATATTAAACTGAGCTTACTTAATTTCAATTACTAATGTTAAAAGCACAACCTTCTGCAGAAAAGCCCCTAAGGCTTCGCGGAAAGTATAACCAACGTTGATTTAATTGAAAATAAAAATTGAAATACATTCAATAAACTGCTCACGTTTGAAATAACATCAGAGATATCCCCATAAGCACTAAAGTTCGGGAGGTTATCATCATCTTCGCATTTCTCATTTTCCATCCGAAGTTTGCATGGCTATAATAACAGTGTACGATTAAGATCAACACCGGTACCTGCTTCATCTGCTTCAGCATCATCTTCTCCAGACAATGCGCCCTAATCTGGCATCTCTATAAAGAGTGTGCTCGAAAATACATTGTCGTCAACAACCGAATTCACCATCTCCTCCAAATACTCTAGAGCTTCATCAGTAGTTTTAAATTTATTTTATCTATTAAAAATTATAGCCTATATTGTATTATAATTCTCACACCAAAACGAAGATAATAAATTTTTCATACAAGCCAACGATAAGAAAATAAATTTAAAAAAAAAATTGCTGAGCAAAATGTTATTTGCCTGTGACCATATGGTAACAGCTACATTCAAACCAACATACCAATATATCCGACTTATCAAAAAGAGTTATAAAATATGTTTTCTTATATTTTGATGTTCTATGCAAATGGCCAAAGTCACGACAACAAAACCGTTATTCTGGCACGTATGGACATTCTTACCTAAAGGGACGCTCCATTTGACCTTTTTTAATACTTCTGAAAAATACAAAATTATGCAACCTGCTACTATGTCTAATAACGTGCGAATAAGTTTCAAATTGTATCTCAGCAGACGGGTCAACGCATACTCAGTTGTTTAAATACTAGCGAGTGGCGATAACTCTTTACAACTGTTTAATAAGTATCGGTAAGTGAAGCACTACCAGTGTGACCGTATGGTAACTGTCGTCCTAAATGGGTTAATGTAATAATGGTTTGTGTGTGTGTAACAATATTCTGCGTTCTTAAATCTATTTTATTCAATACTTGACATTCGTTTTTAATCAATGAGCTTATTTGTATGCAATTGGAATGATTTCTTTTTCACTTTTAAATGTTTACCAACTCACATTCAATATTAAAATATATATATACGCTTGATAAATTTAACAACAATTTTTCTCTTTAAAATGGTTGGTATATATTTATTTAATTCCTTTTTTTTATTTTTCAAATGATTACAGCATTACAATAAAATCGTTTTAGTGTAAGTTTGACTAATTTAATAATTGGTGATCGTCTTCTTCAGCTGCTTCATAGAAGTCCTCCGTTGTAGCGGCTTAATGTGGTTCGCACTCTTGATCACACCTTCAATACTTATGTAACTCGGAAGGGGTGTATGTATCCTTTTTGACTGCTTCGTAGAGTTTCTGTCTCATTTGTAGCGGCCTACTGCGGTACACTCTCACTATCACGTATGCACTTTTATGTCCTTTATCGCGGATTTATATTATTTTTACTAAATTACCGCGAGTCTCTGCTTGGGCGCCAGTTACCGATTTACTCGCAGTAAAAACGAAAAAAATATCTTTTAGGAGGCCATGCCTCTTTATTGATCAAACACCACTTAAAAACTAAAGACAATTTTCCCTTACACTATTACTTATAATGTTCTACCTGCGACCTCAGCATTAAACGTACATGGCAAAATATTCCATTTTTTTTTGCCGAGAGGGTGAAAATCTTCTAAAGACACCACAAGGCCCGCCCGGCTCGTGCTAATGGTAGTGTGAGGTTTTTACTCACTAAAGCACCTCTCTTCAAGATCAATACTACAACTAAGCCGACGCTTATCCAGCAGTTTTATTTTCGCATATGAGACTCGTGCTTTTTGAAAAAAGATGTTCGTATGTAATTTAAAAAAAATGTATGATAGCACTTTAGGCAGTTTTCACAACCGGCATATACTATGACGCGAGGTCGGTTTTGTCCTTTGCAGACGATGAATTGAATTGTTCGCGTTAAGTAGTTGAAAGACGGCACAGTTACAAGGTTATAATGGCTGGGAACACGATCTTTGTGTTTACGAGCAAATTTTGTTATCTCTTTGACGACGCTGGGAATTCCCAGATACCGATGAATATCCTCGTTAAGTACGTACCACGGTCCGCTAACGATCGTTCTCAGAACTTTATTTTCAAAAGTTTGTAGGATGTTTCGATTGCTTTTTCTGGTACAACCCCATAGTTGTAGACTACGTCCACACTGGCTTTAGCACTTGCTTATTGATAATGAGTTTGTTATTATATATAGGCTCAACTTCGTATGTTTCCGAGTAGCCAGTACATTTGTCAGTATTTGTTTTCGAGCCCGTCGTGTTTCTTTTTTACGTGCGATTTCCATTTAAGCTTGAGATCTGGAGCTATTTCTAGATACTTTGCTTCGTTCGCGTACGGTATTTGAACCAAGTTTAAATATACGGGTAATCTATTCACTTGGTTGAAGGGCGTGGCCGTGGTGTTGTCACGCTGTTGGTTCACGGTTCAAATCCTGATGTGAAGAATCATCTATTTATTTCGGACGAAATAAAGAGAAAAGTCGATCCATTGCGAAAGCTAAGTCAACTCTACTGTGAAGGCTTAACATTTTCATTAATTTTTAATGCATTTTTTTTATTAAATTCATTGTAACTTAATTGCTATACAAAAAACGCTTAAAAGTAGCTTAACTAACTTAACTATTCTTATTCTAACTTACTGGCCCTATGCGGGCGCTCTAAGCTAAACCTAATAATTAAAATTATGTCTTTCGACGTAACGTACTTGAATTTTTTTTACTTATTTCATTCTTTCAAATTTAAGTGTTACTAAAAAATTAGACAAAAACTTAGTCAAAACGTAATACTATAGGTAATTTTTTTTTGATTTTTTTTATCTAGTGCTGTTTTTTTCTTATTATTTTTTTTTGTATTTTTTGTGTTTGTTGTGCTTTTTTTTTTTCATCCAAGTGCTGTGGATATTATTATTTTTTTTTTTTTTTAATTATTACATACAAGCTAAATTACCTAAACCTTAACTATGTATGACGGCCATGGACAAAGTACAGCCAACCTTAAACTTTCAGCAGACTACCCTGGATTACGGGGAAATGACGAAGGAGATTCCTCTCTTTCGGCTAGGCACCAGAAATGACCGTACTGATGTTGTACGTCATCAATATCACGACCCGATACCGCCCTACTAAACCGGAGACGCTCCACACTGCCGTGTGCAACGTCTCTGTCGTAGTTGAGTCGCCTATCCACAGCTGTCCGAGCAACGTGGAAGATTAGCGCCACTGCCAATCTGTCCTGGACTAGAGGCGCACTCTCTCGTGATAATCGTAATTGAAGTAATAAGCCCCAGAGATCAGGTTCTTCGTCGAGCTCATTGCTCTTGCAATGTGCCTTCGAATCAGCTTGATAACGAAATTATCCACTCTTATTAGGTTAGCCTTGTTGTATAGGACCTCATTGGGATAGAATTTTATGTACTGGGACTCTGGTATTCTGTATAAATAAAGGCAAGCCCTCCCAAACACCCGAATCTTTTCCAACAAGCTTGCCCCCACGTTGAACTACACGGGGCATCCATATACGAGCATGGGCCGAATGAGGGCCATATAGCAGATTTCCTTTACACTTGCATCGAGTTGCTTGCTATTAAAAAGTCTGTTTGTAAGGGCAAAAGCACCGTTGGCTTTGGCCAGAGCAGCATCTATATGTTTGTTAAAATATAGATATTGGTCTAAATAGAGCCCTAGGTATCTGACTACACTTCGACTCGCGAGTGGCTGTCCGTGCGGTCCAACGATTGAGAAGTTTCGACAATTCTTCTCGTATCTCTAGAGGCCCCATTTAACGGCGTCCTAAAAAGAATGGTTTCCGATTTCTGGAAGTTGATCCAGTCATCGCAATATCGCTGAATCTTATCATGTTGCAAGAGAATTGCAATGACCTCGATTTTCGGTCCTGATCTGTACGCAATTAAGTCGTCTGCGTACGCTATGGCATGATAAAGTGATCCTATGAGATCGGTCGTGTAAATCTTGAAAGAATCGGTGAATTAACCGCACCTTGTTGCAGACCGTTTTTAATTAGAAATGTTTCAGCAGAAGTCACATTGCCATTTTTGACAATGAACTGTATACTGGTGAGCATGTTATGAAGTATGTACAGCAGTGGTTTGCTTATGCCCAGCCTGCTCAGCTTGTAGACACCTCTAGCCATACGGTGTCGAAGGCCTTCTCCAAGTCAATCAGACAGGCATCCGTGCACTGGTTCTTGGTTTTGTTCCAATGGATATTCGATACCAGTTTAGACGCGGCATGTATTGTATCACGCCCCGCCTTAAAACCGAATTGGTATCAGGAATTATATTACTGTTCTCAGTCCACTTAAGCAGGGCTCTATTGATCACTTTCTCGAATATCTTGCTGATGTTCGGAAGGAGACTTATCGACCGGAGGCTTGCTGGATTGGATTTGTCCTTACCCCTTTTGGGGATGGGTTGTATCACTGCTGTTTTCCAATGCGCTGGATAATGTGCATTATTCAGTGCATTGTTAAACCGAGTGGAGTAAATGTCCACCGCTTCTAGAGGGAGATGTCGAAGTACAATGTTCGATACTCCATCGATTCCCGCAGATTTCTTCCTCCTCAATGAGTGGAAGATAGCTTTGAGCTCCACCGTCGATATGTACGGGATATGTACCCTTTCATCGGCGATGACATTATTTGCCATGTTATCGTCATTGAACTCGGTAAAACCTATGTTCTCGGATCGCCAGTGCTCTATATCATTTCGTAGGTAGGACGCGATTTTCCAGGTCGTAGTTCGGGCAAATGGTATCATTCACTTTGTACATTTCCTGGAAAGTCGCTCCAATAGCCTTTACCTTCTCCTGCGGATCTTCGATCACAAAGATGTTGTCATCTTTTACTGCGTTATCTGGATCTATACCTGCTGTTATAAGTATTCGTCCATTGTTCGTCGTTCGGGGTATCTTAAGACGCGGAAGGTCGTTTTGATTGTTCCTCCGAAATGTTTTATTTATTTGCGGAGACATACTCGGATTGTTGGATTTCACAGCCCGAATATTGTTGTTCCAATGCAGATTTACAGAATGTCTGTAGTTTTCCTTGATTAATTTCTGGAGGTTTTAATCAACGACTTCAGTGTCCTAACCTCCGAGTTTTGTCTGTCAGTAAACTGCCTATACAAAGTTCTTAGTCTCGACAGCAGTCTACTTTTGTGTTGGTGTAGTGCGTCAATTGTTGCATTGATACCGAGGTATCGTATTGTCCATAGTTCGTTTAATTGTCTCGTCCATTTGTTTTAGGAACCAGTCAATCTCCTCGTTTGACAGATTCTTATTTTACGGTGGGTAGAGCGAATTCGAGGAGAGTGCTCTTGTCATAGTTCTTGAGAAGCGAGTCCAACGCGTCCTACTGTAATTGTAGGAGTACGTTTGGACAAACTCCTCCAAATCCGCAATTTCGTTGGGAATCGCTATTATGGCACTGAGTCCGCAATGGTTACTGTCATACACAAATGTGTGCAGGCAGTTTATAGTTTGTCGGTCCATGTCGGTCAGTTGTAACGGTACGTCGAACAGCATAAAATCCAGATGCTTTAACGATAGTACCGCCGTGTTTTATATCGTTCTGTTAATTTCAGTTTTTTCTTGCTAAATTAATAGTTTAATAGTGGTTTCTTAAACCTAAATTATAAAATCAAGTGTAAGACAGTGACTTTTGATAAAAAAAAAGTAAATAAAAATAGCTATTAACAAACAAAAAGTGTTAAATTTCGCAATACCAAAATTTAAAACATCTATAGGATTTAAAATCTCTATCAAATCCCACTTCCCCTGAGTTTGTTTTTACTGTTTCTGTTTGATTTTTCGCTCTTCTCATTATTTAATTGACATGTATAAGTGCGGGCATTGCTGTGAAAACCTTCCCATCGAAGGGGATTTCGCGACATGTCTCAAATGTGACCGTAAACTGCTTCTCAATTGCACTACAGTTACAGAAAAGTCATGGATAACTATGGGAAGTAGAAGAGAATCATGGAGTTGCCAGATTTGTAGAACCGGTACGAGTGGAGAAAGTCAAAATATTGCTGTACTGGTCAAAGACAACACATCGGCTGATAGACCATTAACACCTATACCTGCGCCAGACCCCCAAAACAAAAGAAGACCCCGACCTGGAATTACAAACAGTCCCTTTGGCACCTACACATTAAATGACGGCAACACAGCTGTTCTTCAAGAGCTCAAACAGCTGAGAGCCGAAATAAAAGAAATTGCTAGAAGCTGTGATTTTGTTGGGAAGAAGTACGACGATATCAATGCAAATATGATAAAAAAACAATAAACTCATGGAAAGTATGATGAAAGAAATTTCTGAACTTAAAGATAACAACAAGAAAAAAATTAAATTATTGAAAACATCCAAGCACAAATTAACACAATGGAGCAACAAATGCTTAAAAATAATGTGGATATAAAAACTATCCCACCCACAGAAAACGAAGATCTTGTGGAAATAGTTAAAGCAATAGGCAAAACAATAAATTATCACACAAATGACTGAAATCACCGACGTATATAGAACCAACACGAAAAACGCTAATAGATCATCAATAATCGTATCATTTTCTTTGCATATTTGCAAGACCGCTTTCGTCAAACTCGCACGATCAAGTCGCTCTATCACATTGAGAAAGGTAATGGAAAACACCGGCTACTCAAATGCAGCCGTAATCGATGCCACTGTTTATATCAACAACCAGCTGACCAAACAAAACAAACATCTTCTGTGGATGGCGAAAGAGAAGACAAAGCAAGAAAATTGGAGATTTGTGTGGGAGAATGCAGGAAGAGTATTAGCAAGACGAAATAAGAGCACTCCTGCGATTGTAATCGGTACTGTTAACGACGTGAGTAAAATTACCCATTCATAATTGCAACTTAATTGTGTATGTAATATAAAAAAAATAAAAACTGTTTATAAATATGGAAAAGACAAACAGAAACGATAGATTATTAGTTAACTTAGATTTTAAGGTGATGCACGGTTTTAGCGGAATTAATTTTAGATGAACTAAAGAAAATGATTTTTGTTGCCTATGCTTTAACATAAGATCGTTGCGAAAGAATTGGAATACATTTTGCGCGAATTCAAGAGATCTTTTAAGCATATTAAAAATTATTGTTTTAATGGAAATAAATATAAAGAAGCAGGAAAATAAACTATATACGATAAATAGATTCACTCCATCATTTTTAAACAGGTGTGAACGCAGAGGTGGTGGCATTGCAATGTTCATAAAAGATGAAATGGAATACGATCCACCAATTGTTGTAAACAGCACATCCTATGAGTGCATGACTGTAAAAATAACGAAAGCAACATATGTTAACGCAGTATATAGACCACCGGGTTTTAGCATCAAGGAGTTTATCGGCGAATTGGGAGTTAATCTAGCACAACAAGCACGAGATAAAAAATTGGATACTTTGGTTATGGGTGACATGAATATCAATATCCGCGACTCTAACAAAATTTATGTGAAGGACTACTTGGAAATGTTGGCAGCAAATGGGTTTATAAACGTTATCAACGAGAACACAAGGATAGATCCCATCCAAGGGAGAGCGACATTAATTGACCACATTGCAGTAAGCATTCCAGATAATCCAATTTTGTCAGCAGTAATCGAAATCGATATTTCGGATCACTACCCAACTTTATATGGCACTCTAACACCAATTCCGACTGAAGCAAAAGAAGCGAATACGTCGTATATCCGAAACAGAATGGTGGATATGTATATACGTTCTACAAATTGGGAAGAGCTCTTAGTTGAAGATGACGTTAACTAGATCTACCGAAAATTTACTATTGAGATGCAAGACATTTATGGAAGGTCTACAGTAAGCAATAGCCTATCAACTAAACGTAGACAAAATTCATGGATCTCCGCCGACATTCGTTTAAAATGTAAACACAGAGATGAACTGTACTGGAGATGGAAGAATAACAGGCTTAACCAATCCTACGAAAATGAATATAAGAGCTTCAGAAATAAATTATATAAAGAAATTCTAACGCAAAAATCGAATTTTTATAAAAATAAATTTACTCAATCGAGAAAGCATCCTCGCAAAGCATCCTCAACAAAATAATAAACGGAAGAAAAAAACTCAGCGTTGATGATGTCGTTGTATGGAACTTTCCTCTAATAACAAACCTAGCAACTCTTTCTAACCAATGCGGCAGGCATTTTGTTGATCAAGCACTCCGAATAGTCCATGATTGCAACACAACCACGTCAAATCACATAAGTGAACTACAGCCAAACAGTATTTTTGTTGAAGAAGCTACTAATGAAGAGGTGCATGAAATACTGACGTGTTTAAACATGAATAAATCACCTGGAGTCGACGACATTAGAGCAAGAGATATTAAGGTTCATGCTGAAGTATTTGCCCCCGTAGTCTCGAAACACAAACAAACTCAAGATTGCGGTGGTACGACCGAAACGGACTCTCTGTAGCTTTCAAATCGAGTCTATACTCGACAATGTGCGGACCCCACCAATTGAATATTAGGTTCCCTCTAGGATTAGGTGTGTTATTTCCCCAATCTCAATGTTTGGCGTTTAGATATCCGGCCATGATGAAATAATTCTCCTCCGACTCCAACCTTCGGAATCGAAAAAGTGCCTCGAGTTCTGAAATAAATAAAGTAGATTGCGTAGCTTCAGGTGCATAGAGGAACCTTCGCATTATATTACTATTATTATTATTATTATTATTATTATTATTATTATTATTATTAATATTATTATTATTATTATTATTATTATTATTATTATTATTATTATTATTATTATTATTATTATTATTATTAATATTATTATTTTTATTATTATTATTATTATTATTATTATTATTATTATTATTATTATTATTATTATTATTATTATTATTATTATTATTATTATTATTATTATTATTATTATTATTATTATTATTATTATTATTATTATTATTATTATTATTATTATTATTATTATTATTATTATTATTATTATTATTATTATTATTATTATTATTATTATTATTATTATTATTATTATTATTATTATTATTATTATTATTATTATTATTATTATTATTATTATTATTATTATTATTATTATTATTATTATTATTATTATTATTATTATTATTATTATTATTATTATTATTATTATTATTATTATTATTATTATTATTATTATTATTATTATTATTATTATTATTATTATTATTATTATTATTATTATTATTATTATTATTATTATTATTATTATTATTATTATTATTATTATTATTATTATTATTATTATTATTATTATTATTATTATTATTATTATTATTATTATTATTATTATTATTATTATTATTATTATTATTATTATTATTATTATTATTATTATTATTATTATTATTATTATTATTATTATTATTATTATTATTATTATTATTATTATTATTATTATTATTATTATTATTATTATTATTATTATTATTATTATTATTATTATTATTATTATTATTATTATTATTATTATTATTATTATTATTATTATTATTATTATTATTATTATTATTATTATTATTATTATTATTATTATTATTATTATTATTATTATTATTATTATTATTATTATTATTATTATTATTATTATTATTATTATTATTATTATTATTATTATTATTATTATTATTATTATTATTATTATTATTATTATTATTATTATTATTATTATTATTATTATTATTATTATTATTATTATTATTATTATTATTATTATTATTATTATTATTATTATTATTATTATTATTATTATTATTATTATTATTATTATTATTATTATTATTATTATTATTATTATTATTATTATTATTATTATTATTATTATTATTATTATTATTATTATTATTATTATTATTATTATTATTATTATTATTATTATTATTATTATTATTATTATTATTATTATTATTATTATTATTATTATTATTATTATTATTATTATTATTATTATTATTATTATTATTATTATTATTATTATTATTATTATTATTATTATTATTATTATTATTATTATTATTATTATTATTATTATTATTATTATTATTATTATTATTATTATTATTATTATTATTATTATTATTATTATTATTATTATTATTATTATTATTATTATTATTATTATTATTATTATTATTATTATTATTATTATTATTATTATTATTATTATTATTATTATTATTATTATTATTATTATTATTATTATTATTATTATTATTATTATTATTATTATTATTATTATTATTATTATTATTATTATTATTATTATTATTATTATTATTATTATTATTATTATTATTATTATTATTATTATTATTATTATTATTATTATTATTATTATTATTATTATTATTATTATTATTATTATTATTATTATTATTATTATTATTATTATTATTATTATTATTATTATTATTATTATTATTATTATTATTATTATTATTATTATTATTATTATTATTATTATTATTATTATTATTATTATTATTATTATTATTATTATTATTATTATTATTATTATTATTATTATTATTATTATTATTATTATTATTATTATTATTATTATTATTATTATTATTATTATTATTATTATTATTATTATTATTATTATTATTATTATTATTATTATTATTATTATTATTATTATTATTATTATTATTATTATTATTATTATTATTATTATTATTATTATTATTATTATTATTATTATTATTATTATTATTATTATTATTATTATTATTATTATTATTATTATTATTATTATTATTATTATTATTATTATTATTATTATTATTATTATTATTATTATTATTATTATTATTATTATTATTATTATTATTATTATTATTATTATTATTATTATTATTATTATTATTATTATTATTATTATTATTATTATTATTATTATTATTATTATTATTATTATTATTATTATTATTATTATTATTATTATTATTATTATTATTATTATTATTATTATTATTATTATTATTATTATTATTATTATTATTATTATTATTATTATTATTATTATTATTATTATTATTATTATTATTATTATTATTATTATTATTATTATTATTATTATTATTATTATTATTATTATTATTATTATTATTATTATTATTATTATTATTATTATTATTATTATTATTATTATTATTATTATTATTATTATTATTATTATTATTATTATTATTATTATTATTATTATTATTATTATTATTATTATTATTATTATTATTATTATTATTATTATTATTATTATTATTATTATTATTATTATTATTATTATTATTATTATTATTATTATTATTATTATTATTATTATTATTATTATTATTATTATTATTATTATTATTATTATTATTATTATTATTATTATTATTATTATTATTATTATTATTATTATTATTATTATTATTATTATTATTATTATTATTATTATTATTATTATTATTATTATTATTATTATTATTATTATTATTATTATTATTATTATTATTATTATTATTATTATTATTATTATTATTATTATTATTATTATTATTATTATTATTATTATTATTATTATTATTATTATTATTATTATTATTATTATTATTATTATTATTATTATTATTATTATTATTATTATTATTATTATTATTATTATTATTATTATTATTATTATTATTATTATTATTATTATTATTATTATTATTATTATTATTATTATTATTATTATTATTATTATTATTATTATTATTATTATTATTATTATTATTATTATTATTATTATTATTATTATTATTATTATTATTATTATTATTATTATTATTATTATTATTATTATTATTATTATTATTATTATTATTATTATTATTATTATTATTATTATTATTATTATTATTATTATTATTATTATTATTATTATTATTATTATTATTATTATTATTATTATTATTATTATTATTATTATTATTATTATTATTATTATTATTATTATTATTATTATTATTATTATTATTATTATTATTATTATTATTATTATTATTATTATTATTATTATTATTATTATTATTATTATTATTATTATTATTATTATTATTATTATTATTATTATTATTATTATTATTATTATTATTATTATTATTATTATTATTATTATTATTATTATTATTATTATTATTATTATTATTATTATTATTATTATTATTATTATTATTATTATTATTATTGTTATTGTTATTATTATTATTATTATTATTATTATTATTATTATTATTATTATTATTATTATTATTATTATTATTATTATTATTATTATTATTATTATTATTATTATTATTATTATTATTATTATTATTATTATTATTATTATTATTATTATTATTATTATTATTATTATTATTATTATTATTATTATTATTATTATTATTATTATTATTATTATTATTATTATTATTATTATTATTATTATTATTATTATTATTATTATTATTATTATTATTATTATTATTATTATTATTATTATTATTATTATTATTATTATTATTATTATTATTATTATTATTATTATTATTATTATTATTATTATTATTATTATTATTATTATTATTATTATTATTATTATTATTATTATTATTATTATTATTATTATTATTATTATTATTATTATTATTATTATTATTATTATTATTATTATTATTATTATTATTATTATTATTATTATTATTATTATTATTATTATTATTATTATTATTATTATTATTATTATTATTATTATTATTATTATTATTATTATTATTATTATTATTATTATTATTATTATTATTATTATTATTATTATTATTATTATTATTATTATTATTATTATTATTATTATTATTATTATTATTATTATTATTATTATTATTATTATTATTATTATTATTATTATTATTATTATTATTATTATTATTATTATTATTATTATTATTATTATTATTATTATTATTATTATTATTATTATTATTATTATTATTATTATTATTATTATTATTATTATTATTATTATTATTATTATTATTATTATTATTATTATTATTATTATTATTATTATTATTATTATTATTATTATTATTATTATTATTATTATTATTATTATTATTATTATTATTATTATTATTATTATTATTATTATTATTATTATTATTATTATTATTATTATTATTATTATTATTATTATTATTATTATTATTATTATTATTATTATTATTATTATTATTATTATTATTATTATTATTATTATTATTATTATTATTATTATTATTATTATTATTATTATTATTATTATTATTATTATTATTATTATTATTATTATTATTATTATTATTATTATTATTATTATTATTATTATTATTATTATTATTATTATTATTATTATTATTATTATTATTATTATTATTATTATTATTATTATTATTATTATTATTATTATTATTATTATTATTATTATTATTATTATTATTATTATTATTATTATTATTATTATTATTATTATTATTATTATTATTATTATTATTATTATTATTATTATTATTATTATTATTATTATTATTATTATTATTATTATTATTATTATTATTATTATTATTATTATTATTATTATTATTATTATTATTATTATTATTATTATTATTATTATTATTATTATTATTATTATTATTATTATTATTATTATTATTATTATTATTATTATTATTATTATTATTATTATTATTATTATTATTATTATTATTATTATTATTATTATTATTATTATTATTATTATTATTATTATTATTATTATTATTATTATTATTATTATTATTATTATTATTATTATTATTATTATTATTATTATTATTATTATTATTATTATTATTATTATTATTATTATTATTATTATTATTATTATTATTATTATTATTATTATTATTATTATTATTATTATTATTATTA
>CAUJBT010000220.1:0-20355 GCA_963082735.1 Pocota personata | reverse complement strand
ACTTCGAAAATCCCGATTTTTACCTGACCTCATTCGGAAGATACTCATTTTCTCGAAAACTACTTATCGCAGGACATATCTAAATACAGTTCTGAACTCGCAAAACAAACACGAATTCAGCGAGATACTAATTATTACAATCGGACATACTTCGAAAATTACGATTTTTACCTAAAATCCCTCGGAAGATACTCATTTTCTCGGAAACTACTTATCGCAGGACATATCTAAATACAGTTCTGAACTCGCAAAACAAACACGAATTCAGCGAGATACTAATTATTACAATCGGAGATACTTCGAAAATTACGATTTTTACCTAAAATCCCTCGGAAGATACTCATTTTCTCGGAAACTACTTACCGCAGGACAAATCTAAATACAGTTCTGAACTCGCAAAACAAACACGAATTCAGCTAGATACAAATTATTACAATGGGAGATACTTCGAAAATCTCGATTTTTACCTGACCTCCCTCGGAAGATACTCATTTTCTCGAAAACTACTTATCGCAGGACATATCTAAATACAGTTCTGAACTCGCAAAACAAACACGAATTCAGCGAGATACAAATTATTACAATCGGAGATACTTCGAAAATCCCGATTTTTACCTGACCTCCCTCGGAAGATACTCATTTTCTCGAAAACTACTTATCGCACGACATATCTAAATACAGTTCTGAACTCGCAAAACAAACACGAATTCAGCGAGATACTAATTATTACAATCGGAAATACTTCGAAAATCCCGATTTTTACCTGACCTCCCTCGGAAGATACTCATTTTTTCGAAAACTACTTATCGCAGGACATATCTAAATACAGTTCTGAACTCGCAAAACAAACACGAATTCAGCGAGATACTAATTATTACAATCGGAGATACTTCGAAAATTACGATTTTTACCTAAAATCCCTCGGAAGATACTCATTTTCTCGGAAACTACTTATCGCAGGACAAATCTAAATACAGTTCTGAACTCGCAAAACAAACACGAATTCAGCTAGATACAAATTATTACAATGGGAGATACTTCGAAAATCACGATTTTTACCTGACCTCCATCGGAAGATACTCATTTTCTCGAAAACTACTTATCGCAGGACATATCTAAATACAGTTCTGAACTCGCAAAACAAACACGAATTCAGCGAGATACAAATTATTACAATCGGAGATACTTCGAAAATTACGATTTTTACCTAAAATCCCTCGGAAGATACTCATTTTCTCGAAAACTATTTATCGCAGGACATATCTAAATACAGTTCTGAACTCGCAAAACAAACACGAATTCAGCGAAATACAAATTATTACAATCGGAGATACTTCGAAAATCACGATTTTTACCTGACCTCCCTCGAAGATACTCATTTTCTCGAAAACTACTTATCGCACGACATATCTAAATACAGTTCTGAACTCGCAAAACAAACACGAATTCAGCGAGATACTAATTATTACAATCGGAAATACTTCGAAAATCCCGATTTTTACCTGACCTCCCTCGGAAGATACTCATTTTCTCGAAAACTATTTATCGCACGACATATCTAAATACAGTTCTGAACTCGCAAAACAAACACGAATTCAGCGAGATGCTAATTATTACAATCGGAGATACTTCGAAAATTACGATTTTTACCTGAAATCCCTCGGAAGATACTCATTTTCTCGAAAACTGCTTATCGTACGACATATATAAGTACAGTTCTGAACTCGCAAAACAAACACGAATTCAGCGAGATACAAATTATTACAATCGGAGATACTTCGAAAATCACGATTTTTACCTGACCTCCCTCGGAAGATACTCATTTTCTCGAAAACTACTTATCGCAGGACATATCTAAATACAGTTCTGAACTCGCAAAACAAACACGAATTCAGCGAGATGCTAATTATTACAATCGGAGATACTTCGAAAATTACGATTTTTACCTGAAATCCCTCGGAAGATACTCATTTTCTCGAAAACTATTTATCGCAGGACATATCTAAATACAGTTCTGAACTCGCAAAACAAACACGAATTCAGCGAGATACTAATTATTACAATCGGAAATACTTCGAAAATCCCGATTTTTACCTGACCTCATTCGGAAGATACTCATTTTCTCGAAAACTACTTATCGCAGGACATATCTAAATACAGTTCTGAACTCGCAAAACAACACGAATTCAGCGAGATACTAATTATTACAATCGGACATACTTCGAAAATTACGATTTTTACCTAAAATCCCTCGGAAGATACTCATTTTCTCGGAAACTACTTATCGCAGGACATATCTAAATACAGTTCTGAACTCGCAAAACAAACACGAATTCAGCGAGATACTAATTATTACAATCGGAGATACTTCGAAAATTACGATTTTTACCTAAAATCCCTCGGAAGATACTCATTTTCTCGGAAACTACTTACCGCAGGACAAATCTAAATACAGTTCTGAACTCGCAAAACAAACACGAATTCAGCTAGATACAAATTATTACAATGGGAGATACTTCGAAAATCTCGATTTTTACCTGACCTCCCTCGGAAGATACTCATTTTCTCGAAAACTACTTATCGCAGGACATATCTAAATACAGTTCTGAACTCGCAAAACAAACACGAATTCAGCGAGATACAAATTATTACAATCGGAGATACTTCGAAAATCCCGATTTTTACCTGACCTCCCTCGGAAGATACTCATTTTCTCGAAAACTACTTATCGCACGACATATCTAAATACAGTTCTGAACTCGCAAAACAAACACGAATTCAGCGAGATACTAATTATTACAATCGGAAATACTTCGAAAATCCCGATTTTTACCTGACCTCCCTCGGAAGATACTCATTTTTTCGAAAACTACTTATCGCAGGACATATCTAAATACAGTTCTGAACTCGCAAAACAAACACGAATTCAGCGAGATACTAATTATTACAATCGGAGATACTTCGAAAATTACGATTTTTACCTAAAATCCCTCGGAAGATACTCATTTTCTCGGAAACTACTTATCGCAGGACAAATCTAAATACAGTTCTGAACTCGCAAAACAAACACGAATTCAGCTAGATACAAATTATTACAATGGGAGATACTTCGAAAATCACGATTTTTACCTGACCTCCATCGGAAGATACTCATTTTCTCGAAAACTATTTATCGCAGGACATATCTAAATACAGTTCTGAACTCGCAAAACAAACACGAATTCAGCGAGATACTAATTATTACAATCGGAGATACTTCGAAAATTACGATTTATACCTAAAATCCCTCGGAAGATACTCATTTTCTCGGAAACTACTTATCGCATTACAAATCTAAATACAGTTCTGAACTCGCAAAACAAACACGAATTCAGCTAGATACAAATTATTACAATGGGAGATACTTCGAAAATCACGATTTTTACCTGACCTCCCTGGAAGATACTCATTTTCTCGAAAACTACTTATCGCAGGACATATCTAAATACAGTTCTGAACTCGCAAAACAAACACGAATTCAGCGAGATACAAATTATTACAATCGGAGATACTTCGAAAAGCACGATTTTTACCTGACCTCCATCGGAAGATACTCATTTTCTCGAAAACTATTTATCGCAGGACATATCTAAATACAGTTCTGAACTCGCAAAACAAACACGAATTCAACGAGATACAAATTATTACAATCGGAGATACTTCGAAAATCCCGATTTTCACCTGACCTCCTCGGAAGATACTCATTTTCTCGAAAACTACTTATCGCACGACATATCTAAATACAGTTCTGAACTCGCAAAACAAACACGAATTCAGCGAGATACTAATTATTACAATCGGAAATACTTCGAAATCCCGATTTTTACCTGACCTCCCTGGAAGATACTCATTTTCTCGAAAACTACTTATCGCACGACATATCTAAATACAGTTCTGAACTCGCAAAACAAACACGAATTCAGCGAGATACTAATTATTACAATCGGAGATACTTCGAAAATTACGATTTTTACCTAAAATCCCTCGGAAGATACTCATTTTCTCGGAAACTACTTATCGCAGGGCAAATCTAAATACAGTTCTGAACTCGCAAAACAAACACGAATTCAGCTAGATACAAATTATTACAATGGGAGATACTTCGAAAATCACGATTTTTACCTGACCTCCCTCGGAAGATACTCATTTCCTCGAAAACTATTTATCGCAGGACATATCTAAATACAGTTCTGAACTCGCAAAACAAACACGAATTCAGCGAGATACTAATTATTACAATCGGAGATACTTCGAAAATTACGATTTTTACCTAAAATCCCTCGGAAGATACTCATTTTCTCGGAAACTACTTATCGCAGGACAAATCTAAATACAGTTCTGAACTCGCAAAACAAACGCGAATTCAGCGAGATACAAATTATTACAATCGGAGATACTTCGAAAATCCCGATTTTTACCTGACCTCCCTCGGAAGATACTCATTTCCTCGAAAACTATTTATCGCAGGACATATCTAAATACAGTTCTGAACTCGCAAAACAAACACGAATTCAGCGAGATACAAATTATTACAATCGGAGATACTTCGAAAATCCCGATTTTTACCTGACCTCCCTCGGAAGATACTCATTTTCTCGAAAACTACTTATCGCACGACATATCTAAATACAGTTCTGAACTCGCAAAACAAACACGAATTCAGCGAGATACTAATTATTACAATCGGAAATACTTCGAAAATCCCGATTTTTACCTGACCTCCCTCGGAAGATACTCATTTTCTCGAAAACTATTTATCGCACGACATATCTAAATACAGTTCTGAACTCGCAAAAGAAACACGAATTCAGCGAGATGCTAATTATTACAATCGGAGATACTTCGAAAATTACGATTTTTACCTAAAATCCCTCGGAAGATACTCATTTCCTCGGAAACTACTTATCGCAGGACAAATCTAAATACAGTTCTGAACTCGCAAAACAAACACGAATTCAGCTAGATACAAATTATTACAATGGGAGATACTTCGAAAATCACGATTTTTACCTGACCTCCCTCGGAAGATACTCATTTTCTCGAAAACTACTTATCGCAGGACATATCTAAATACAGTTCTGAACTCGCAAAACAAACACGAATTCAGCGAGATACTAATTATTACAATCGGAGATACTTCGAAAATCTCGATTTTTACCTGACCTCCCTCGGAAGATACTCATTTTCTCGAAAACTACTTATCGCAGGACATATCTAAATACAGTTCTGAACTCGCAAAACAAACACGAATTCAGCGAGATACAAATTATTACAATCGGAGATACTTCGAAAATCCCGATTTTTACCTGACCTCCCCTCGGAAGATACTCATTTTCTCGAAAACTACTTATCGCACGACATATCTAAATACAGTTCTGAACTCGCAAAACAAACACGAATTCAGCGAGATACTAATTATTACAATCGGAAATACTTCGAAAATCCCGATTTTTACCTGACCTCCCTCGGAAGATACTCATTTTTTCGAAAACTACTTATCGCAGGACATATCTAAATACAGTTCTGAACTCGCAAAACAAACACGAATTCAGCGAGATACTAATTATTACAATCGGAGATACTTCGAAAATTACGATTTTTACCTAAAATCCCTCGGAAGATACTCATTTTCTCGGAAACTACTTATCGCAGGACAAATCTAAATACAGTTCTGAACTCGCAAAACAAACACGAATTCAGCTAGATACAAATTATTACAATGGGAGATACTTCGAAAATCACGATTTTTACCTGACCTCCATCGGAAGATACTCATTTTCTCGAAAACTATTTATCGCAGGACATATCTAAATACAGTTCTGAACTCGCAAAACAAACACGAATTCAGCGAGATACTAATTATTACAATCGGAGATACTTCGAAAATTACGATTTATACCTAAAATCCCTCGGAAGATACTCATTTTCTCGGAAACTACTTATCGCAGGACAAATCTAAATACAGTTCTGAACTCGCAAAACAAACACAAATTCAGCTAGATACAAATTATTACAATGGGAGATACTTCGAAAATCACGATTTTTACCTGACCTCCCTGGAAGATACTCATTTTCTCGAAAACTACTTATCGCAGGACATATCTAAATACAGTTCTGAACTCGCAAAACAAACACGAATTCAGCGAGATACAAATTATTACAATCGGAGATACTTCGAAAAGCACGATTTTTACCTGACCTCCATCGGAAGATACTCATTTTCTCGAAAACTATTTATCGCAGGACATATCTAAATACAGTTCTGAACTCGCAAAACAAACACGAATTCAAC
Source organism: Pocota personata (assembly GCA_963082735.1). NCBI lineage: Eukaryota > Metazoa > Arthropoda > Insecta > Diptera > Syrphidae > Pocota > Pocota personata. Next base: position 14,024 of record CAUJBT010000220.1, on the reverse strand, counting down.
GAGATACAAATTATTACAATCGGAGATACTTCGAAAATCCCGATTTTTACCTGACCTCCCTCGGAAGATACTCATTTTCTCGAAAACTACTTATCGCACGGCATATCTAAATACAGTTCTGAACTCGCAAAACAAACACGAATTCAGCGAGATACTAATTATTACAATCGGAAATACTTCGAAATCCCGATTTTTACCTGACCTCCCTGGAAGATACTCATTTTCTCGAAAACTACTTATCGCACGACATATCTAAATACAGTTCTGAACTCGCAAAACAAACACGAATTCAGCGAGATACTAATTATTACAATCGGAGATACTTCGAAAATTACGATTTTTACCTAAAATCCCTCGGAAGATACTCATTTTCTCGGAAACTACTTATCGCAGGACAAATCTAAATACAGTTCTGAACTCGCAAAACAAACACGAATTCAGCTAGATACAAATTATTACAATGGGAGATACTTCGAAAATCACGATTTTTACATGACCTCCCTCGGAAGATACTCATTTCCTCGAAAACTATTTATCGCAGGACATATCTAAATACAGTTCTGAACTCGCAAAACAAACACGAATTCAGCGAGATACTAATTATTACAATCGGAGATACTTCGAAAATTACGATTTTTACCTAAAATCCCTCGGAAGATACTCATTTTCTCGGAAACTACTTATCGCAGGACAAATCTAAATACAGTTCTGAACTCGCAAAACAAACGCGAATTCAGCGAGATACAAATTATTACAATCGGAGATACTTCGAAAATCCCGATTTTTACCTGACCTCCCTCGGAAGATACTCATTTCCTCGAAAACTATTTATCGCAGGACATATCTAAATACAGTTCTGAACTCGCAAAACAAACACGAATTCAGCGAGATACAAATTATTACAATCGGAGATACTTCGAAAATCCCGATTTTTACCTGACCTCCCTCGGAAGATACTCATTTTCTCGAAAACTACTTATCGCACGACATATCTAAATACAGTTCTGAACTCGCAAAACAAACACGAATTCAGCGAGATACTAATTATTACAATCGGAAATACTTCGAAAATCCCGATTTTTACCTGACCTCCCTCGGAAGATACTCATTTTCTCGAAAACTATTTATCGCAAGACATATCTAAATACAGTTCTGAACTCGCAAAACAAACACGAATTCAGCGAGATGCTAATTATTACAATCGGAGATACTTCGAAAATTACGATTTTTACCTAAAATCCCTCGGAAGATACTCATTTTCTCGGAAACTACTTATCGCAGGACAAATCTAAATACAGTTCTGAACTCGCAAAACAAACACGAATTCAGCGAGATACTAATTATTACAATCGGAAATACTTCGAAAATCCCGATTTTTACCTGACCTCCCTCGGAAGATACTCATTTTCTCGAAAACTATTTATCGCACGACATATCTAAATACAGTTCTGAACTCGCAAAAGAAACACGAATTCAGCGAGATGCTAATTATTACAATCGGAGATACTTCGAAAATTACGATTTTTACCTAAAATCCCTCGGAAGATACTCATTTCCTCGGAAACTACTTATCGCAGGACAAATCTAAATACAGTTCTGAACTCGCAAAACAAACACGAATTCAGCTAGATACAAATTATTACAATGGGAGATACTTCGAAAATCACGATTTTTACCTGACCTCCCTCGGAAGATACTCATTTTCTCGAAAACTACTTATCGCAGGACATATCTAAATACAGTTCTGAACTCGCAAAACAAACACGAATTCAGCGAGATACAAATTATTACAATCGGAGATACTTCGAAAATCCCGATTTTTACCTGACCTCCCTCGGAAGATACTCATTTTCTCGAAAACTACTTATCGCACGACATATCTAAATACAGTTCTGAACTCGCAAAACAAACACGAATTCAGCGAGATACTAATTATTACAATCGGAAATACTTCGAAAATCCCGATTTTTACCTGACCTCCCTCGGAAGATACTCATTTTTTCGAAAACTACTTATCGCAGGACATATCTAAATACAGTTCTGAACTCGCAAAACAAACACGAATTCAGCGAGATACTAATTATTACAATCGGAGATACTTCGAAAATTACGATTTTTACCTAAAATCCCTCGGAAGATACTCATTTTCTCGGAAACTACTTATCGCAGGACAAATCTAAATACAGTTCTGAACTCGCAAAACAAACACGAATTCAGCTAGATACAAATTATTACAATGGGAGATACTTCGAAAATCACGATTTTTACCTGACCTCCATCGGAAGATACTCATTTTCTCGAAAACTATTTATCGCAGGACATATCTAAATACAGTTCTGAACTCGCAAAACAAACACGAATTCAGCGAGATACTAATTATTACAATCGGAGATACTTCGAAAATTACGATTTATACCTAAAATCCCTCGGAAGATACTCATTTTCTCGAAAACTATTTATCGCACGACATATCTAAATACAGTTCTGAACTCGCAAAACAAACACGAATTCAGCGAGATGCTAATTATTACAATCGGAGATACTTCGAAAATTACGATTTTTACCTGAAATCCCTCGGAAGATACTCATTTTCTCGAAAACTGCTTATCGTACGACATATATAAGTACAGTTCTGAACTCGCAAAACAAACACGAATTCAGCGAGATACAAATTATTACAATCGGAGATACTTCGAAAATCCCGATTTTTACCTGACCTCCCTCGGAAGATACTCATTTTCTCGAAAACTACTTATCGCAGGACATATCTAAATACAGTTCTGAACTCGCAAAACAAACACGAATTCAGCGAGATGCAAATTATTACAATCGGAGATACTTCGAAAATTACGATTTTTACCTGAAATCCCTCGGAAGATACTCATTTTCTCGAAAACTATTTATCGCAGGACATATCTAAATACAGTTCTGAACTCGCAAAACAAACACGAATTCAGCGAGATACTAATTATTACAATCGGAAATACTTCGAAAATCCCGATTTTTACCTGACCTCATTCGGAAGATACTCATTTTCTCGAAAACTACTTATCGCAGGACATATCTAAATACAGTTCTGAACTCGCAAAACAAACACGAATTCAGCGAGATACTAATTATTACAATCGGACATACTTCGAAAATTACGATTTTTACCTAAAATCCCTCGGAAGATACTCATTTTCTCGGAAACTACTTATCGCAGGACATATCTAAATACAGTTCTGAACTCGCAAAACAAACACGAATTCAGCGAGATACTAATTATTACAATCGGAGATACTTCGAAAATTACGATTTTTACCTAAAATCCCTCGGAAGATACTCATTTTCTCGGAAACTACTTACCGCAGGACAAATCTAAATACAGTTCTGAACTCGCAAAACAAACACGAATTCAGCTAGATACAAATTATTACAATGGGAGATACTTCGAAAATCTCGATTTTTACCTGACCTCCCTCGGAAGATACTCATTTTCTCGAAAACTACTTATCGCAGGACATATCTAAATACAGTTCTGAACTCGCAAAACAAACACGAATTCAGCGAGATACAAATTATTACAATCGGAGATACTTCGAAAATCCCGATTTTTACCTGACCTCCCTCGGAAGATACTCATTTTCTCGAAAACTACTTATCGCACGACATATCTAAATACAGTTCTGAACTCGCAAAACAAACACGAATTCAGCGAGATACTAATTATTACAATCGGAAATACTTCGAAAATCCCGATTTTTACCTGACCTCCCTCGGAAGATACTCATTTTTTCGAAAACTACTTATCGCAGGACATATCTAAATACAGTTCTGAACTCGCAAAACAAACACGAATTCAGCGAGATACTAATTATTACAATCGGAGATACTTCGAAAATTACGATTTTTACCTAAAATCCCTCGGAAGATACTCATTTTCTCGGAAACTACTTATCGCAGGACAAATCTAAATACAGTTCTGAACTCGCAAAACAAACACGAATTCAGCTAGATACAAATTATTACAATGGGAGATACTTCGAAAATCACGATTTTTACCTGACCTCCATCGGAAGATACTCATTTTCTCGAAAACTACTTATCGCAGGACATATCTAAATACAGTTCTGAACTCGCAAAACAAACACGAATTCAGCGAGATACAAATTATTACAATCGGAGATACTTCGAAAATTACGATTTTTACCTAAAATCCCTCGGAAGATACTCATTTTCTCGAAAACTATTTATCGCAGGACATATCTAAATACAGTTCTGAACTCGCAAAACAAACACGAATTCAGCGAGATACAAATTATTACAATCGGAGATACTTCGAAAATCACGATTTTTACCTGACCTCCCTCGAAGATACTCATTTTCTCGAAAACTACTTATCGCACGACATATCTAAATACAGTTCTGAACTCGCAAAACAAACACGAATTCAGCGAGATACTAATTATTACAATCGGAAATACTTCGAAAATCCCGATTTTTACCTGACCTCCCTCGGAAGATACTCATTTTCTCGAAAACTATTTATCGCACGACATATCTAAATACAGTTCTGAACTCGCAAAACAAACACGAATTCAGCGAGATGCTAATTATTACAATCGGAGATACTTCGAAAATTACGATTTTTACCTGAAATCCCTCGGAAGATACTCATTTTCTCGAAAACTGCTTATCGTACGACATATATAAGTACAGTTCTGAACTCGCAAAACAAACACGAATTCAGCGAGATACAAATTATTACAATCGGAGATACTTCGAAAATCACGATTTTTACCTGACCTCCCTCGGAAGATACTCATTTTCTCGAAAACTACTTATCGCAGGACATATCTAAATACAGTTCTGAACTCGCAAAACAAACACGAATTCAGCGAGATGCTAATTATTACAATCGGAGATACTTCGAAAATTACGATTTTTACCTGAAATCCCTCGGAAGATACTCATTTTCTCGAAAACTATTTATCGCAGGACATATCTAAATACAGTTCTGAACTCGCAAAACAAACACGAATTCAGCGAGATACTAATTATTACAATCGGAAATACTTCGAAAATCCCGATTTTTACCTGACCTCATTCGGAAGATACTCATTTTCTCGAAAACTACTTATCGCAGGACATATCTAAATACAGTTCTGAACTCGCAAAACAAACACGAATTCAGCGAGATACTAATTATTACAATCGGACATACTTCGAAAATTACGATTTTTACCTAAAATCCCTCGGAAGATACTCATTTTCTCGGAAACTACTTATCGCAGGACATATCTAAATACAGTTCTGAACTCGCAAAACAAACACGAATTCAGCGAGATACTAATTATTACAATCGGAGATACTTCGAAAATTACGATTTTTACCTAAAATCCCTCGGAAGATACTCATTTTCTCGGAAACTACTTACCGCAGGACAAATCTAAATACAGTTCTGAACTCGCAAAACAAACACGAATTCAGCTAGATACAAATTATTACAATGGGAGATACTTCGAAAATCTCGATTTTTACCTGACCTCCCTCGGAAGATACTCATTTTCTCGAAAACTACTTATCGCAGGACATATCTAAATACAGTTCTGAACTCGCAAAACAAACACGAATTCAGCGAGATACAAATTATTACAATCGGAGATACTTCGAAAATCCCGATTTTTACCTGACCTCCCTCGGAAGATACTCATTTTCTCGAAAACTACTTATCGCACGACATATCTAAATACAGTTCTGAACTCGCAAAACAAACACGAATTCAGCGAGATACTAATTATTACAATCGGAAATACTTCGAAAATCCCGATTTTTACCTGACCTCAATCGGAAGATACTCATTTTTTCGAAAACTACTTATCGCAGGACATATCTAAATACAGTTCTGAACTCGCAAAACAAACACGAATTCAGCGAGATACTAATTATTACAATCGGAGATACTTCGAAAATTACGATTTTTACCTAAAATCCCTCGGAAGATACTCATTTTCTCGGAAACTACTTATCGCAGGACAAATCTAAATACAGTTCTGAACTCGCAAAACAAACACGAATTCAGCTAGATACAAATTATTACAATGGGAGATACTTCGAAAATCACGATTTTTACCTGACCTCCATCGGAAGATACTCATTTTCTCGAAAACTATTTATCGCAGGACATATCTAAATACAGTTCTGAACTCGCAAAACAAACACGAATTCAGCGAGATACTAATTATTACAATCGGAGATACTTCGAAAATTACGATTTATACCTAAAATCCCTCGGAAGATACTCATTTTCTCGGAAACTACTTATCGCAGGACAAATCTAAATACAGTTCTGAACTCGCAAAACAAACACGAATTCAGCTAGATACAAATTATTACAATGGGAGATACTTCGAAAATCACGATTTTTACCTGACCTCCCTGGAAGATACTCATTTTCTCGAAAACTACTTATCGCAGGACATATCTAAATACAGTTCTGAACTCGCAAAACAAACACGAATTCAGCGAGATACAAATTATTACAATCGGAGATACTTCGAAAAGCACGATTTTTACCTGACCTCCATCGGAAGATACTCATTTTCTCGAAAACTATTTATCGCAGGACATATCTAAATACAGTTCTGAACTCGCAAAACAAACACGAATTCAACGAGATACAAATTATTACAATCGGAGATACTTCGAAAATCCCGATTTTCACCTGACCTCCCTCAGAAGATACTCATTTTCTCGAAAACTACTTATCGCACGACATATCTAAATACAGTTCTGAACTCGCAAAACAAACACGAATTCAGCGAGATACTAATTATTACAATCGGAAATACTTCGAAAATCCCGATTTTTACCTGACCTCCCTCGGAAGATACTCATTTTCTCGAAAACTATTTATCGCACGACATATCTAAATACAGTTCTGAACTCGCAAAAGAAACACGAATTCAGCGAGATGCTAATTATTACAATCGGAGATACTTCGAAAATTACGATTTTTACCTAAAATCCCTCGGAAGATACTCATTTCCTCGGAAACTACTTATCGCAGGACAAATCTAAATACAGTTCTGAACTCGCAAAACAAACACGAATTCAGCTAGATACAAATTATTACAATGGGAGATACTTCGAAAATCACGATTTTTACCTGACCTCCCTCGGAAGATACTCATTTTCTCGAAAACTACTTATCGCAGGACATATCTAAATACAGTTCTGAACTCGCAAAACAAACACGAATTCAGCGAGATACTAATTATTACAATCGGAGATACTTCGAAAATCTCGATTTTTACCTGACCTCCCTCGGAAGATACTCATTTTCTCGAAAACTACTTATCGCAGGACATATCTAAATACAGTTCTGAACTCGCAAAACAAACACGAATTCAGCGAGATACAAATTATTACAATCGGAGATACTTCGAAAATCCCGATTTTTACCTGACCTCCCTCGGAAGATACTCATTTTCTCGAAAACTACTTATCGCACGACATATCTAAATACAGTTCTGAACTCGCAAAACAAACACGAATTCAGCGAGATACTAATTATTACAATCGGAAATACTTCGAAAATCCCGATTTTTACCTGACCTCCCTCGGAAGATACTCATTTTTTCGAAAACTACTTATCGCAGGACATATCTAAATACAGTTCTGAACTCGCAAAACAAACACGAATTCAGCGAGATACTAATTATTACAATCGGAGATACTTCGAAAATTACGATTTTTTACCTAAAATCCCTCGGAAGATACTCATTTTCTCGGAAACTACTTATCGCAGGACAAATCTAAATACAGTTCTGAACTCGCAAAACAAACACGAATTCAGCTAGATACAAATTATTACAAGGGAGATACTTCGAAAATCACGATTTTTACCTGACCTCCATCGGAAGATACTCATTTTCTCGAAAACTATTTATCGCAGGACATATCTAAATACAGTTCTGAACTCGCAAAACAAACACGAATTCAGCGAGATACTAATTATTACAATCGGAGATACTTCGAAAATTACGATTTATACCTAAAATCCCTCGGAAGATACTCATTTTCTCGGAAACTACTTATCGCAGGACAAATCTAAATACAGTTCTGAACTCGCAAAACAAACACAAATTCAGCTAGATACAAATTATTACAATGGGAGATACTTCGAAAATCACGATTTTTACCTGACCTCCCTCGGAAGATACTCATTTTCTCGAAAACTACTTATCGCAGGACATATCTAAATACAGTTCTGAACTCGCAAAACAAACACGAATTCAGCGAGATACAAATTATTACAATCGGAGATACTTCGAAAAGCACGATTTTTACCTGACCTCCATCGGAAGATACTCATTTTCTCGAAAACTATTTATCGCAGGACATATCTAAATACAGTTCTGAACTCGCAAAACAAACACGAATTCAACGAGATACAAATTATTACAATCGGAGATACTTCGAAAATCCCGATTTTTACCTGACCTCCCTCGGAAGATACTCATTTTCTCGAAAACTACTTATCGCACGGCATATCTAAATACAGTTCTGAACTCGCAAAACAAACACGAATTCAGCGAGATACTAATTATTACAATCGGAAATACTTCGAAATCCCGATTTTTACCTGACCTCCCTGGAAGATACTCATTTTCTCGAAAACTACTTATCGCACGACATATCTAAATACAGTTCTGAACTCGCAAAACAAACACGAATTCAGCGAGATACTAATTATTACAATCGGAGATACTTCGAAAATTACGATTTTTACCTAAAATCCCTCGGAAGATACTCATTTTCTCGGAAACTACTTATCGCAGGACAAATCTAAGTACAGTTCTGAACTCGCAAAACAAACACGAATTCAGCGAGATACAAATTATTACAATCGGAGATACTTCGAAAATCACGATTTTTACCTGACCTCCCTCGGAAGATACTCATTTTCTCGAAAACTACTTATCGCAGGACATATCTAAATACAGTTCTGAACTCGCAAAACAAACACGAATTCAGCGAGATGCTAATTATTACAATCGGAGATACTTCGAAAATTACGATTTTTACCTGAAATCCCTCGGAAGATACTCATTTTCTCGAAAACTATTTATCGCAGGACATATCTAAATACAGTTCTGAACTCGCAAAACAAACACGAATTCAGCGAGATACTAATTATTACAATCGGAAATACTTCGAAAATCCCGATTTTTACCTGACCTCATTCGGAAGATACTCATTTTCTCGAAAACTACTTATCGCAGGACATATCTAAATACAGTTCTGAACTCGCAAAACAAACACGAATTCAGCGAGATACTAATTATTACAATCGGACATACTTCGAAAATTACGATTTTTACCTAAAATCCCTCGGAAGATACTCATTTTCTCGGAAACTACTTATCGCAGGACATATCTAAATACAGTTCTGAACTCGCAAAACAAACACGAATTCAGCGAGATACTAATTATTACAATCGGAGATACTTCGAAAATTACGATTTTTACCTAAAATCCCTCGGAAGATACTCATTTTCTCGGAAACTACTTACCGCAGGACAAATCTAAATACAGTTCTGAACTCGCAAAACAAACACGAATTCAGCTAGATACAAATTATTACAATGGGAGATACTTCGAAAATCTCGATTTTTACCTGACCTCCCTCGGAAGATACTCATTTTCTCGAAAACTACTTATCGCAGGACATATCTAAATACAGTTCTGAACTCGCAAAACAAACACGAATTCAGCGAGATACAAATTATTACAATCGGAGATACTTCGAAAATCCCGATTTTTACCTGACCTCCCTCGGAAGATACTCATTTTCTCGAAAACTACTTATCGCACGACATATCTAAATACAGTTCTGAACTCGCAAAACAAACACGAATTCAGCGAGATACTAATTATTACAATCGGAAATACTTCGAAAATCCCGATTTTTACCTGACCTCCCTCGGAAGATACTCATTTTTTCGAAAACTACTTATCGCAGGACATATCTAAATACAGTTCTGAACTCGCAAAACAAACACGAATTCAGCGAGATACTAATTATTACAATCGGAGATACTTCGAAAATTACGATTTTTACCTAAAATCCCTCGGAAGATACTCATTTTCTCGGAAACTACTTATCGCAGGACAAATCTAAATACAGTTCTGAACTCGCAAAACAAACACGAATTCAGCTAGATACAAATTATTACAATGGGAGATACTTCGAAAATCACGATTTTTACCTGACCTCCATCGGAAGATACTCATTTTCTCGAAAACTATTTATCGCAGGACATATCTAAATACAGTTCTGAACTCGCAAAACAAACACGAATTCAGCGAGATACTAATTATTACAATCGGAGATACTTCGAAAATTACGATTTATACCTAAAATCCCTCGGAAGATACTCATTTTCTCGGAAACTACTTATCGCAGGACAAATCTAAATACAGTTCTGAACTCGCAAAACAAACACGAATTCAGCTAGATACAAATTATTACAATGGGAGATACTTCGAAAATCACGATTTTTACCTGACCTCCCTGGAAGATACTCATTTTCTCGAAAACTACTTATCGCAGGACATATCTAAATACAGTTCTGAACTCGCAAAACAAACACGAATTCAGCGAGATACAAATTATTACAATCGGAGATACTTCGAAAAGCACGATTTTTACCTGACCTCCATCGGAAGATACTCATTTTCTCGAAAACTATTTATCGCAGGACATATCTAAATACAGTTCTGAACTCGCAAAACAAACACGAATTCAACGAGATACAAATTATTACAATCGGAGATACTTCGAAAATCCCGATTTTCACCTGACCTCCCTCAGAAGATACTCATTTTCTCGAAAACTACTTATCGCACGACATATCTAAATACAGTTCTGAACTCGCAAAACAAACACGAATTCAGCGAGATACTAATTATTACAATCGGAAATACTTCGAAATCCCGATTTTTACCTGACCTCCCTGGAAGATACTCATTTTCTCGAAAACTACTTATCGCACGACATATCTAAATACAGTTCTGAACTCGCAAAACAAACACGAATTCAGCGAGATACTAATTATTACAATCGGAGATACTTCGAAAATTACGATTTTTACCTAAAATCCCTCGGAAGATACTCATTTTCTCGGAAACTACTTATCGCAGGGCAAATCTAAATACAGTTCTGAACTCGCAAAACAAACACGAATTCAGCTAGATACAAATTATTACAATGGGAGATACTTCGAAAATCACGATTTTTACCTGACCTCCCTCGGAAGATACTCATTTCCTCGAAAACTATTTATCGCAGGACATATCTAAATACAGTTCTGAACTCGCAAAACAAACACGAATTCAGCGAGATACTAATTATTACAATCGGAGATACTTCGAAAATTACGATTTTTACCTAAAATCCCTCGGAAGATACTCATTTTCTCGGAAACTACTTATCGCAGGACAAATCTAAATACAGTTCTGAACTCGCAAAACAAACGCGAATTCAGCGAGATACAAATTATTACAATCGGAGATACTTCGAAAATCCCGATTTTTACCTGACCTCCCTCGGAAGATACTCATTTCCTCGAAAACTATTTATCGCAGGACATATCTAAATACAGTTCTGAACTCGCAAAACAAACACGAATTCAGCGAGATACAAATTATTACAATCGGAGATACTTCGAAAATCCCGATTTTTACCTGACCTCCCTCGGAAGATACTCATTTTCTCGAAAACTACTTATCGCACGACATATCTAAATACAGTTCTGAACTCGCAAAACAAACACGAATTCAGCGAGATACTAATTATTACAATCGGAAATACTTCGAAAATCCCGATTTTTACCTGACCTCCCTCGGAAGATACTCATTTTCTCGAAAACTATTTATCGCACGACATATCTAAATACAGTTCTGAACTCGCAAAAGAAACACGAATTCAGCGAGATGCTAATTATTACAATCGGAGATACTTCGAAAATTACGATTTTTACCTAAAATCCCTCGGAAGATACTCATTTCCTCGGAAACTACTTATCGCAGGACAAATCTAAATACAGTTCTGAACTCGCAAAACAAACACGAATTCAGCTAGATACAAATTATTACAATGGGAGATACTTCGAAAATCACGATTTTTACCTGACCTCCCTCGGAAGATACTCATTTTCTCGAAAACTACTTATCGCAGGACATATCTAAATACAGTTCTGAACTCGCAAAACAAACACGAATTCAGCGAGATACTAATTATTACAATCGGAGATACTTCGAAAATCTCGATTTTTACCTGACCTCCCTCGGAAGATACTCATTTTCTCGAAAACTACTTATCGCAGGACATATCTAAATACAGTTCTGAACTCGCAAAACAAACACGAATTCAGCGAGATACAAATTATTACAATCGGAGATACTTCGAAAATCCCGATTTTTACCTGACCTCCCTCGGAAGATACTCATTTTCTCGAAAACTACTTATCGCACGACATATCTAAATACAGTTCTGAACTCGCAAAACAAACACGAATTCAGCGAGATACTAATTATTACAATCGGAAATACTTCGAAAATCCCGATTTTTACCTGACCTCCCTCGGAAGATACTCATTTTTTCGAAAACTACTTATCGCAGGACATATCTAAATACAGTTCTGAACTCGCAAAACAAACACGAATTCAGCGAGATACTAATTATTACAATCGGAGATACTTCGAAAATTACGATTTTTACCTAAAATCCCTCGGAAGATACTCATTTTCTCGGAAACTACTTATCGCAGGACAAATCTAAATACAGTTCTGAACTCGCAAAACAAACACGAATTCAGCTAGATACAAATTATTACAATGGGAGATACTTCGAAAATCACGATTTTTACCTGACCTCCATCGGAAGATACTCATTTTCTCGAAAACTATTTATCGCAGGACATATCTAAATACAGTTCTGAACTCGCAAAACAAACACGAATTCAGCGAGATACTAATTATTACAATCGGAGATACTTCGAAAATTACGATTTATACCTAAAATCCCTCGGAAGATACTCATTTTCTCGGAAACTACTTATCGCAGGACAAATCTAAATACAGTTCTGAACTCGCAAAACAAACACAAATTCAGCTAGATACAAATTATTACAATGGGAGATACTTCGAAAATCACGATTTTTACCTGACCTCCCTGGAAGATACTCATTTTCTCGAAAACTACTTATCGCAGGACATATCTAAATACAGTTCTGAACTCGCAAAACAAACACGAATTCAGCGAGATACAAATTATTACAATCGGAGATACTTCGAAAAGCACGATTTTTACCTGACCTCCATCGGAAGATACTCATTTTCTCGAAAACTATTTATCGCAGGACATATCTAAATACAGTTCTGAACTCGCAAAACAAACACGAATTCAACGAGATACAAATTATTACAATCGGAGATACTTCGAAAATCCCGATTTTTACCTGACCTCCCTCGGAAGATACTCATTTTCTCGAAAACTACTTATCGCACGGCATATCTAAATACAGTTCTGAACTCGCAAAACAAACACGAATTCAGCGAGATACTAATTATTACAATCGGAAATACTTCGAAATCCCGATTTTTACCTGACCTCCCTGGAAGATACTCATTTTCTCGAAAACTACTTATCGCACGACATATCTAAATACAGTTCTGAACTCGCAAAACAAACACGAATTCAGCGAGATACTAATTATTACAATCGGAGATACTTCGAAAATTACGATTTTTACCTAAAATCCCTCGGAAGATACTCATTTTCTCGGAAACTACTTATCGCAGGACAAATCTAAATACAGTTCTGAACTCGCAAAACAAACACGAATTCAGCTAGATACAAATTATTACAATGGGAGATACTTCGAAAATCACGATTTTTACATGACCTCCCTCGGAAGATACTCATTTCCTCGAAAACTATTTATCGCAGGACATATCTAAATACAGTTCTGAAC